>BHFT01064417.1:0-19161 GCA_004320025.1 Laticauda laticaudata | reverse complement strand
GAAGCCAGGTGCCTAGCGGAGGCCTCCTACGCGGATGCCAGGCAGATTGCAAGGCATTCACTGCGCATGTGGGGAGGATGATTTCATTTCAGCTCCGCAGATATAAAGGGTTGCAGCTTAAGCAGTCACATTCAGAGGAAAGACTGACTGCCACAGACATCTGAGGGAGAACACCAATGGGGGAAAAGAAGAGGAAAGCTGTGCCTACCCTGCCAGCCTGGCAAGAAGGACAGGAACACCCATCCATCCCTCGCACCTGACTCTGAAGTGCTGGTTGCTCGGCTGCTGCTGGGGGTGCTCTGGGGTTGCTGTGGTGCTATCTCCTTGCGTTGCTGCTGGGGCTTCTCCTGCTGCTGCTTGCTGGTGTTGGTGGTGGGTGCTTCTATCGTGGTGCTGCTGGTGCTGCTGGTGGTTCTTCCTGCTGGTGCTGCTGTGCTGCTGGGTGCTTCTCCTGCTGGTGCTGCTGGTGCTGCTGTTGCTTCTCACGCTCTATGCTGTCTGCTTCTCCAGCTGCTGTTTGGTGCTTCTCCTGCTGCTTGGGCTCTGTGGTGGACCGTCCGGCCCTCCAAAAAGCCCTGTGCCTGAAGGCCCCCTGAAAGGCCCCCTGCCAGGAGGGAGGAAGAGGCAAGGCAAGGAGAAGGAGAAGAGGAAGAACAGTACTCCATTTCCAAAAACCATGAGAGGAGGTGCCTGAATGGCTGAGGGAAAACGCGAATACCTTGGAGGAAAGGCCCACACAGCTCTATTGCGACACCAATGGAGAAAAGCAGGCAGCTTGGAGAGCGAGAAGGTGGAGAGCTTGGACTACACTTCAGATTGTCCTCCTGGGTGGTGAGTGGCTACGTGGAAGCAGCACCATGCACACCTGTTATGGCAAGCTGCACCTGAAAGAAGAAATACGCAGGCTGCTGTCAAAGTTCCTGACCGGGAAGAGATTATATCATGCAGGTGCAGCTCCTGAGGGGTGAGAATCTGCCACCGTAAAGGCAGCCTCTCTGTCAACCCTTCCCGCTCAGACGCCCCAGAGATCCAGTTCCTCTTCCAGTCCAGGAGAACAGCCTACCATGTCTCAGGCAGGTGTTTTTGGAGGGGCCCCCACCGACAGGAAGACCCCCCCCAACCAGCTGAACTTCCCATGCCGGCAGACACTTGGAGGATCCCCTGTCTCAGATGGAGCAGAAGAAGCATCCACCAGAGACCAAACCCACACCCACACCCAGCTCCCACCTCCACAGAAAGCAGGCAGAGAGCAGACTGAGGGCCAGAGCCACACTGTTCACTTCTTGGAAATCAGGGGACACCAATCAAAAGCACACAGATCTTCTCTCCAGCTGGTCCACTTTCGACATAAAAACCCCCCCCCACTTTCCTTTTTTTTGAAAACTTTTCGGCAAAAAAGGGCCCTTCATAACGTATGTTGAGCCAGACCCTCATGGACATGCCTGGGGACACCGAGCCCAAAAAGTACAGGTGCATGAAGGAGAGGATGCACAAGCTCTTCTGAACCACCCTCCAGGCCCAGCTGAACCTTTGCTCCTACCCAGTCCAGGTCTTGCTCCTCCACCCCAGGCCGATTGTCACAGCCCTTCCAAGGCTATTCACAGCCCCTACCTATTCAAGGCTACGACTACCAGGATTCCCACAGCAGAGGCGAAGCCCCTTCCCAGTTCAGGCCAGTACATCGCATGTCACAGACGCCTCTCCCACACTGACCCAGTGCAAACCAGACACCCCACTACCATCCTCCTTCCTCCACCCCACAAGCCAAGCCCCCTCAACAGAAATCTGTCATCATACTGTGCTCCTGACCATCCCAGGTCCTTGGGAAAGAGCTTCTCAACCCTCACGGGACTGAGTCAGTCTTGAGAGATTCCTAACACTACCATCCCCTGGTTTGTATTTCTCGCGGGCCAAGACCCCAATGTGTGCCTCAGACCAGCACTCCAGCCACAGCCCACCTTTCACAAAGTTTTTCCCATGCCCTTCAGGTGACTGAGAATAGTGCCAGAACTGAGTTGGTTACCTATTCACTTTTATCTTGTTAAGACAGGTTACTCTGGGTCATTTTTTGCACCTTGTTAATAAGTCCATACCAGTTTGTTATTAATAAAGGATTATCCTTATGCTTCACACACGGTTCATTTTTTTTCTAATTAAAAGTGTTTTGGTGAAAACTTTCTGAAAACAAGGTTAAGCCTTTGGCATGTTTGTGGGAATTGGTAAGGATAGCTCTGGGATGGATAGCTGTGGATGGGGTAAGGATAGCTGTGGGTTGGTAAGGATAGCTCTGGAATGGGTAGGATAGCATGTGGGATGGATTAGCTGTGGGATGGGTTAAGGATACTGTGGGATTAGTAAGGATAGCTGCTGGATGTGGTAGGATAGGTTGTGGAGATAAACCTTCAGTGCAAGCATATGGGACTGTATGGTCCACCCTCCCATGGTGTCAATACCTTTGGCCCTTTATTATCATAACAATTTAAATCATTCATCAACACATTTCAACATAAACAAACTCTTTATTATGCCCTATTCATTGTTAGGGGCCCACTTCAACATAACATGGCCCAATCTTCATCGTTTGGTTTATGAGAACAGCTCAAGGAAGCATCCATTAAGCTCTCCATTCCTGTCTTGCCACTCCACTGCTCCAGCTGGGGAGTATTGCACCAGTGTTTCAGGCAGGTTCATCTGCTTGTTCCCTCCATGTGAAAGCTCTGTTGGGGCCTTGCAATCCACAGTTGTCTATCAGGTTTTCCCTTCCCCATCACCAGGCTCCATTTCCCCATTGCCTTGTTGACGGTCCCACAAGCCTGTTTGCAAACTGTGATTAGCGGGCACATGAGATTGTTGCAGAGGGATGCAGCAAGCTTCCACGATGTTCCTCACAGTTCTCTGGGCGATGCTGAAATGGTGTGAGAAAAGTACCTGGACCTGTTGCCAGGATGCCAAAGGCGTTCGTCCACCACCTGTCATTCTTGCCTATCTGGACAGCCTGAAGTTGAAGATCATCTCTTCATGGTGAGAATATCCTTGAAGTGTAGGGCTTCATGAAGGTAGTTCTGAGGGAAGAAGAGTCATCAACCACGATTGAACAAAGTAGGGCCACATCTTTTGTGTCGTGGAGGTAGGGGTCTGGAATCTGGAAAACCCATTGATGAGCTGCGTTCCGCAGCCCATATTGAGGTGACTGGTGTTGTATATCTGGGCATCTGAACCTGACCTGTTGCCTAAGCATCGATGTTACAGATGAATTGTAAGTCTGCATCAGCCATGGCAAAGAGGATGATGTGAAGAAGCCCTTGTGTTGTAATAAGTGGGACCTGAGTTGGCTGGGGCTTTGCAGCAATGTGCTTCCATCTATGGCTCCACGGTGTGGGAAGTTTTACCTCTATTATACCACTGCTCTGCAACTTTCCTCCATCCTTTCAAGTGGTAGGACATGAGGAGCTCCTCCACGTATTCTTCGATGTATGGCCTGCACACTCTCTGACCACCAATGCTGTATGGTGTCGATGTGGCACCTCCAGCCGTTACTGCATGTTTTCTGCACAGTCAGTCGTCTTCCCTGTGACCACGGTGTGCAAAACCAGTGCCACCTTCGTCAGGTCCAGCTATGGGATGAATGTTGGTGTTTGCCTTGGTCAACCTGGCGGGTCTTCCCAGACGCTCTCCCACAACTTTCGTCAACCATGGCGGGTGGCTCCTCATGAAGTGCGCGAATGCATGAATTTCATTCCTCAGCTCACATCAACTTGTAATAGAGTCAAACTCCACTCTTCTCTCAATCCACCTTCGGACCCAGACAGCTCTGGATGTCTCCTTTTCTCCTTGTTGTAAAAGGTGAAACCGTCTGAGAGCGCTTTGTTCTGGTGTTTGGAAATGATGGCGGGCTTACCAAAAAGAGTGTTTGATGATCCATAGTGGAGATCAATAGATGATGTGGAAGAGCAAGGCAAGAGCCAAGGAGGTCTGCACACCAGGCGCTTGAGTTACTGATAGTGGGCATCCAAGGTGATTTCCTCCCCTTTTTATAGAAAATGTCGGTGTTCCGCTAGGTCCTTCCACTACTCTAGACATCCTCCAGACTTCCTAAATATCCGAGATACATCCCCATATTGCGAAGTTTTGTCCGTTTTAATGCTTTATATCCGAGCTGCATCTGCTCATCCTTTCTATGTCTGTGCTTATAACGCTAGTGTGGACTGTCGCTTACCTTTTGCTTCCTCCCTCTTTCGCTTTCCGCTGACGGATGTGAGTTGTGCAGATGCCCAGAGGATGCCAAGAGATACAGCAGACGTTGTAACGTGATACACAGACGTGTTTAGAAGTTTGTTGCCATATGTGTCATGGGATGTTAGATCGTACATGGCGGGAAAAGTTCATCCGCTCAAAAAGTTTTGTGCAGCTCAAAAACTTTTTGAGCGGGTGTGATTGTTTTTTTTGAAAATACATATAGTACGGAATTGTTACGGGATACAGCATATGAAAACATACGCAGTGACGTACACAATGGATGCATCGCTTTTTCCAATGGATGGCAAGCATTTTTCTCCGTTTTACATCCTCTTTGCATCTGTTGGTGCAGTGTGACATGGGCTTTAGAGCTTGGTTTTATGCCGTCAGAATTAGTCCCTCTGATTCTTCCTTCAATTTTCCTGCTCTTAGCTATTTCCTGGATTAAAAGGAAATTTGGGAGGAATGGTGTGTTTCAAATATTTTTACCACCGGTTCAGTGGGTATGGCTTAGTGGGCTTTGCGTACACACACACTTTGCGCATGCAGGCGTGCCAAATGCACACTTTTTGTTTTGACTCACCTCCTGCAATACTGCACCCTCCCTTCAGCAGCTGCCGCACATCAATTGCTGTGCTGTAAAGCAGCTGTGCTTCAAAAGCAGGACATAAAGGTTACTAGGGGAACCTGGGAGGGCAGGCAGGGCCAACACAGAGCATACAACAGAACAGGTTCAGACTCCACTGCTCATTGCCACTACCGCTCAGCAGAACTGGGCCGAACCAGTAGAATACCACCATTGCTTGGGAGGCCATAGGACTGCAGATCATAGAAAAGAGGGGCATACAGTAAAAACAGGGGTCTTCACAAGCCATCTTGTGATAAGGCCACTGTCATCTACCAAAATGGTCTTCTCTTTTGAAATATATTTTAAATTAATCAGATTAAATGAAAATAAGTATACAAGAAGCAGATTTTTTTCTGCATAGCACTACAATACTTTAAAGCATAGCTGCAAAATATATAAAGTATACCACCATATGCACTCTACAATTTTATTTTACATTTTATAACCGAGTCCAAAGAAGCAGGATACAGAAAAAGGAAGAAATATAAAAGGGAGAAATGTGATCTCTTTCTTCAGGATGAACTGATAGAAATGTGTAAGTTTCTGATAGATCAGGGAAAGATCAACTTTCACTGGAGTGTAAACATTTTACAATATGATGGTTTTCTTAATAAGAGGCACACAGGTACCCCAAGTCTAATATTTCTTTGCTGATATGGTGGGTGTAATTTCAATGTAGCTCTGCCAGAATCAGCAGTGAGACATCTGGCATCATTACCAAGCTCCTAAATGACTTGCATTGAGTATACTCTTGGACTAAACTATAGCCTGATTAATGCCTGAGGCTTAGTTCTTACAACTAATTCTATTTGTTCAGTTCCCTGGAACACAACTCTAGAAAAATATTTTTTCTTCTTGGAACCATTATCAAAAATTTCCTACTAAAAACATTTTTGCTTCTCAGACAACTTCATCCATATCCCTGAAATTGAACTGAAATTCCTTTTAATAATGTGATGGCAATAGAATAACTTCAGAAGATTAACCAAATGGCTTTCTTAAAGAACTGCTGTTGGCTGAAAACGTGTGTAATGATCTATTAATCCCAAACTGCTTTAGAGGATGTTCAGATACTGAGAGTCCCAGTATGATGAACACTTTAAAAGAATATTTGCACTCTTGCCACACTTGTCAGAATAATACAGCTGAGAGAATTTATGATTGCAATTTAAATTAGTTTCATATTGAAAAGAGTGAACCTGTAATTAATAGAAATCTCCTGAATGGTTTGATACTTGCATCATATTAAAAGGTTATTGCTTGCAAAATTTGTATCTTTTAAATAGGAGAAACAACTAAAATAGTAATGAATTTCCTGCATAGTACATATTATAACTCAATTAATGATGTTCTGTTTAAAACCATATCTATATTTATGTGGGAATTATTGCTTAATCTTTCCTCTAAGGGCAACTCAAGACAAAACAATAATTCATTCAAAACAGGGGGGGACTAGATCTGACTGAGTTGTTTGCACCATTTTCCTTCCCAGATTAATCATATTATTTTTTTCCTTTCACTGAATGAGTTGAGTTATTCATTTTCTTTGATTTACTGGTCCTTGAATGGCTTCAGAAAGTATCAGAGAAAACCTTTATATTTCAGAAACTGCTTGCCTGATTATTTTGTTGTTTGGTGCTATTGACAACTCTGAACTCTCCATACATATATTTATCCTTCATAGGATAAATGTAGAGTAAGTATTAAGTTTTGCATTATTAAGGAAAACTATCAACACTACATGTATGCACATCCTCCACGAATAGAAACAGATGAGTTCTTTAGGTTTTAGCTGAGAAAAACCCATATGTATTTATTATTTTATATGCTATTCTAATTGCTGTCAGCTCTGAATGGCATACATCTCTGATGTCCATAAATGAAATTAAACAAAAACAAAATGTATAGAAATGGAAAACTAAAGCATATCTACATATATAAACATTAGGAATATTAATTACATTACAGAAAACTTCCAAATCCAATGGGAGCAACTTTGAAAGATCACAACATCCAGATTTTGTTGAAACAGCCAAGTTTCAACAGCCTTCTTAAAAACCTATAGTTTAAGATGGGGTGTCAAACAAAAGGCCTGTGGCCAGATCCAGCCTGTGATGTGGTCGGATCTGGCTCGTGAGGTCATCTTGGAAAATGTAAGGGGCCGGCCCACATCCCTTTGGCCCAGTCTACCCTATGTGAAGAGGAAATATCGGGCCAGCCTGGCTTCAGCCTGGTTTACCTAATTCAAAGAGGAAACATCAGGCCAGCATGGCTAGATTTCTAACAGTCTATCCTATGCATGGTGGTTTCAGTACTTACACTATATATTGTAAATGACTCTTCTGTTGGTATATATAAATGTGCCATTTTATTAGAATTGGTACTTATCTATATAAATGTATACTTTTTATCATTAACAAAGATAAAATTTCAATGAGCATTAAGTATCATTATCATCACTGGTTCCTTTTGCATGAAGTGCATAGGGCAGCAAGCTTCTTTCAATGAATCCTGTTCATAGCTGGATCTTCCCATCCTATTTTTATTATTCCCATCTGAATCTTATTTTGATTATCTATACAAATTTCAAACTGAATAGTTATTTTATCTTGAATCATCAAGTGCTGGAGATCTGATCTTAGACAGTCATCGTGTCAGCATTTCTCAGCCATATCCATCTCCTTGGTAGATGACATCATATCCTAAATCTTTCTAAATGCTATTGATATTTGCTCATTTCATGAGTAACCATAGAAGATTCACAAGGGTTCTTCCACCTTGCCTGACATTCACAGGTAAACCTTATTCTGCATTCTTACTAAATTGGATGGTGAACACTGTCACTTTCATTAATTACTATTCTAGCTCAGAAGCAGCCTGCAACAGTGTTTTCTGATTAATGCTTCAAAAATTATGTTTTTGATTGAAATGAATTATGAGAAGGATTGTAAGGAAATTAATACCAGTTTTCAGGATGAATTTGAATTGATTAATTATTTTCTTCCTTTTTATTTTTTATTTCTTTTAAATTTAAACCGGTTTAGAGGTAATTTAAAGGGAAAGTACCATGTGGAATCTGACTAAAAAGGGATTTACATTATAATATATCTATTAGGTGATGAATGTTATAATTGTTTAATGGGATAATTTAGAAGTAGAATATTTAATAGGATATGAAAGGGAATTAACTATAAGATATAAAGGTGACACACTCTAATTGGTAACTGCAGGAGAAACCTTGTTTTGTAATATTTGAAATGATATGAATTGAAAAGTGTACACAAGACAGATAAAAGTATAATTATTATGAAAATATGAAAACTTTGAAAAGGATATGTAATAGACTTAGAAATGAATAAGAAAGCTATAAAATAAGCCTAAGGAAAGTATTTGAGGGGAAAAATTAATAAAGAATATTTAAAGTAGTGATAAGATATGAAATTGAACATGAAAGATGAAAGATCAATATGTAATTGAGATTATATCTGTATGGAGATACATATGATATGAACCTGGAACCAAGCTGTTCATTAAGAAAAGATGTGTTATTTTTCTTTGTTTTGTGAAAATTTAAATAAAATTGTTTAAAAAAATAAGTTTCCCAATGTCTTGCAGGATCAGGGTTTTCTCTGTTCTTCTTCACACTGATCTATGTAATATCTGGATTTCAACTGATCATGTCCAGTAACTGCTCTCCAGAATCATTTTTGGGATGACCGCATTGGAGAAGAGAAACATAAAAAGACTAAACATGATTATTATTTGGGAAACAAATCTCAGGCATTGCTTATGCTCTTTTAGATTCTTTTTATATTTTTAACAAGTGATGGTCTACCAATTATTCTTTACAAACTGCTATATCAACGGTTAGGACAAGTGGCAAGTGCTCCAAGATGATCAGGGTACCAATGGCTTCTTTCCCCCCTGTCCCATCAGCCAGAGGATACTTGTTGACAGTTAGAAAACTGATCTCTTTCTTTGTAAATGCACCAATGGGGTCAAGTACAAGTGAAATTAGTGTCCTCAAAGATCTGTCAACAAAAAGTAAAGTGATTGGCCCTTGCTTTTCCAGTATGGATGATATGCATAAAGAAGCAAATTTAGAGCCACAATCTCTGGGCAGAATCTCTGACCCTCATTATTGTCAAATCTGAAGAACAGATTGGAACCCAGAGAGCAATTTCTTACACCAATTAATTTCACCCAGTTTCAGCATGGGCGATTAAATTTAAAGCTGCTATGTGGAAGAGCTTTGAGGCTCTTTTTCTGCCCCACTGCTTGCATAAGCACTTACCCTGTTGGTGTTTGAACCACACATGAAGAAATTTACTCAGTTAAGGAATACAGATGAATTTCCCTTAGAAAAAGGTTTAGAATGAATTTGAGATTAAACTATATTCTTGCAGGATTAAACCTACAATAATTTCATATTACTCTCTAATTAGTAAATTGTTCTTTGTTTTTACTGTAATTGCTGTTTTCTTAAATCATAAAACTATTAGCTTAACTCTGTACTAAAGTTCAAGAGATTGTTAAACATGTTTCAAGCAAATCTGATGCCATCATAATAACCTTAGTGTGAAAACCCTTCACGGTTAGTTATTAATTGATTATCAGGTGATGTTTAAAATGTATGACATATTTAAAATTCTGGACATGTATCAGATCATTTTCACATTTGTCTGAGGAAAGGTCACTCTTACCTAAATACTTATCTTTTAAACAATTGAAACATATCTATATGCCATTTTTAGGCTTTACATACATATTTATTTTGTTGCTTTTCAGATTTCATGCTAGTTTGTTTTGTTTTTAATACTTGTTCACCACATATAAGATGGGGAGATATATAAATTATAAAATAAATAATAATGTAATTACTATTTTGTAAAATGCATATGTTTGGAGTTTATTTACTTATTTAAAACATCAATTTATATAGCTACCCTCCTTGTAGTGGTAATTCTGGGAAGCAACCATAAAATGGTATACTATTATTATATTATAGTACAGTATTTTACTTCTAAGTTTGTTGCACAATATTTTTGTTGTACCATCTTTATTATTGTAAGACAATAAATATTATACTACAATAATTATACTGTAATATCTTTATTATATTACTTTTATTTTTTACTGTTGCATGCTGCCCAGAGTCACTTGATGAAAGATGGACAACTATATAAATATGATGGATAACAATCGCAATATCACGTGGACTTATATACCACTTCATAGTGCTTTACAGTCCTCTCTAAGCAGTTTACAGATTCAGCACATTGCCCCCAACAATCTGGTTCTTCATTTTACCAACCTTAGAAGGCATGAAGGTTGCGTCAACCTTGAACTGATCAAGATCAAATTCCTGGCAGTCAGCAGGCAGACTTAGCCTGAAATACTGCATTCTAACCACTACACCATCTTGGCACAATCTGAAAGACTATTCTTTGTTTTGCCTTGCTTTAATTTATCTAAAATGTGACAAGGGAACACAAAAGAGAACTAACAAAAATATGTGCACTTTTTCCCACAACTTTTTCTCCCTGTTACTTCACTTGTTAAGCTAGGAAGATGTTTTTTAAAAATCCAAACTCAGTAATAAAGTAATATTTGTGGAAGAAGCCATAAAATTACAGAAAGAGTTCATGTTTTTATAATCTTCAGAACTTTTCATAACTCAAGATATTTCAAAATTCAGGGAAGAAACAAGAAAGTACAAAAATTAGGCCAAATATTATGGGCCTCACATTCCTCCTCCTTGTATTGGAGGATTCCTTCTCTTGAGACTATGGACTGAATCTGTGTATACATCTATTGTCTCTCAGATTTATCATTGTTCATTGTTAGTAAAAATGGGAAGGGCACTCCAATCCTGAAAATCCAAGTGCCATTACTGCATAGCACACGAGCTCCTGAATCTAATACAATCCAATACTCCAAATAGCTCTCAGAATCAAACGCTGTTGGCAGTAAACTGTCCAAACTGATGGACAGCTGCATTTCAGTGCTTTATTTGGAAAAGTTATTCTGTTCAGACAAAAGTCAAAGATGTGTTGAAATTGTATAGTGTGTCAGGAAGATAATTTTGACCTCTATTGCATGAAGGAACTGTTATTTAGGCAAAAGGGACTGAAGTATTTTTTAAAAGAATGAATGAATGAATGAATGAATGAATGAATGAATGAATGAATGAATGAATGAATGAATCCAGGTAGATACCTGTCTAATTCACTAAGATTGTCTGTAAAAACAGAAAAAATGAAAAGTGTAGCAGAAAGAAATGTGCAAGTTTCTGTTACAGAACAAGCTCAGTGAAAGTACTTTTTACTTTCCTGTGGAGTTGATTTTCTGGTTTGGTCTTTCTAGTGAGGCTGAACATCTTGGGAGCTAGAAAGTAAAATAGTAACAAGTGAATTTATCAGTTTGTCTTCTGGGAAATCAATGTTTCATAATTGTCCCTCCATTTGTAGAGTGTTCATAATATACTTTTAAAATTTTATATGAACCCACTAATTAAAAATATTTAGAAAATGATGGCTCATGTCATTTTAGTGGTCTACAAAAATATAACTTTGGTCATTCTGGTTTAGCAATGCCTTTTATTGCTCAGGCAGGTTTTAGTTGATTTAAGATCTGTGATTACATAGCCTGGGCATAATCATCATCATACTGGTCACCTCTAACCTTGATTATTGCAACGTGGGTAATGTACTTGAAAATAGCTGCCAAGCTTCATTTAGTTCTGAATACTAGAGCAGCAAGACTCCAGTCTTTGCTATTTTGAATATATTCTCCTGTAGCACAGAGACTGATTTCCCATTAGTTCTTAAGCTCATTCTGCAGTTGCCATTGATCTTCAAAATCTAAAAGAAGACCACCTGAGAAGAGGATTACCAAGATATCACTATCTTTGCTTAATTGTTCAGGTAATAATTGGAGGCCCTTTTCCATGGCATCTGCAATGATATGATGAACCATTAGTCACTAATAAAATAACCATCCTTCTGTTCCTTTCCAGTCCTTCCCTTTGTCCTCCCAAAGGAGAATCATGTTCCTTCTTGTAGGTTGAAAACTTGCATGTGTTAAAGTTCTGTTGGATTTTTAACTTTTTAATTTATTGTTTTATTTGTGGAATTCTCAAATGTATGAGATAAATCTTCACAATAATAAGAATAATAAATAGTTCATCCTTTCCTTAAGGACTTGAAGTTACTTGACTATGGAAGCTTGGAAATTAGATAAAATGATGTAGTTGAATGTGTAATTATGAATTTGTACAATATGTTCCTACATTTTTGGCTCATTCATTTGGGGTATTTATAAAAATGCAGAATGAATCTTGATTTACTTTCTTTTAACAATAACCTAGTCCTTGCTCTTTGCTTTACATTCAAACATAGGCATTTTCCCTTCTTTTCAGTGAGATACCCTTTGCTCAGAGATTGAATTCCCAATAGCCAGCAATTTGTTTCTTAGGAGAAAATAATGTGAATTGAACAAAACAGATGGTAAATCAACAATAGGTGTCAGAGTTTCAGAACTTCAATACAGTATCTGCCAGATTAACATAACTTCCTAGTGTGGCAAGTAATTTGAGTTAAGATAACTGAATACATCACACTTCAGTCTTTTAATTTCATGGATCTCAGTGCTCTTTCATGACCTCTTTCTCTGTGCATGTACTTATAGCTACAATCAATTAATAAATATATTTTATTGCAGAAGTTCTTTGCTGATACAAATGTTCCCATTTCTATGAATATTGGGGGTGTTGCCACATTTTTATCTGTCCTTCTATGGGTATTGAAGAAGTTTACTAGCACAACTTTTCTTTCTTTTCTTCTTCAAACAAAAACAATACATGCAACTTATATAGAGATAGGAAAGCTTGAATGTATATTTAAGAAATTAATTGAGAGTTTTCTATGTTGAGATTAAACAAACCAAATTATGTGTGGCTCATGTTTATAGGAGAAATACAGATGTACCAAATGGGATTTTTAAAAAAATCACTTTTAGAAAAATAATTATTTATTCACCATGCAAGAAATCCTATAGGTTTATGAGCAAAATAAAGCCTTTTTCATTTCTATATTATTGCGAAGGATGTCTTTGCTTTCAATGTCTCTTTTGTTCTACATATTAAGTCATCTAGACTGTTTCTCCCATTACAGAGTCAGTATCAATACATGTCCGGAAAAGAGCATAAAGGTTAGATTATGACATTCAGCCTATATCCTGTTACCCCATAATGGCCAATAAGTCTTGGGTATTTTTGACATTTATCAAGAAAAAAATCTCACTCTTATTTGTGTTCTTACTTTTCTCTTTCTGTATGTTTTGGCAATTTTCTTAATTTTAGAGTCTCTCTAGGACTATCTGGTACCAGAGTATTTCACTTCAAATTAGATTTCAGCGAGTCTTAATGTAATACACATGACAAGCATTATCTCTACTCTTATTGCACTGTCTAGTGTATCTATGAGCTCTGGGTTTATAGTAAAGAATATTTTCTGTGTATAATAAACAATTTCCAAACTTTTCAGAATAATAAAGTGTATTCAGCCTCAATCTTTTTCTTGATTTTTTTCTTGATTTTTTTCATAATATATACTTATTTTATATAGTTATGGGGTTTTGAATGTAGATTAATGAACGGAAAATGAATTTCAACAACTGTAGAATCAGGCTGCAGTATAACAATATGACAAAAGTGAAGTGGGTCTGAATACTTTCTGAATGCACTGTATATTTTCAAGGAGAAAGCTATTTTATAGTCAGGGGCTGCCATAGAAAAGGCATAGTTCCTAGCTCCCCACAAATGGCTGTATTTAAAGGAAGGGGCTAGGAGTTTGCCAAGCATGTCTAACCTAGTAGGACAAATAGATGACCTTAGAGAAAGGCAATCCTGCATAACTTAGCCCTGGGCTGTATGGATCTTTAAAGACGATGACCAGCACCTTGAATGGTAACCAGGAAGAAACAGGAAACAATGTAAAACATCCCTAAATGACAAAACTGCCATTATTGTTACAATGTAAACATCCCTAAATGATAAAGCTGTCATTATTGTTATTGTAGAACAGGTCTGCCAAATTCCCAGCCCACAGATCAGATGTGTTTCTCACTGGCCACGCCCATGCTCAGTTTAGTTGAAGGGGGAAAAAATCCCAATACATCATGTGATGCCACCATGACGACATGAGTTTGACACCTCTTTTCTAAGAGATCAGTATGTTTTAATTAGAATTGGGGAGGGGGCATGATTGTTCAGCTGTTAAAGACACTGAGCTTGTTAGCTTAAAAGCTGACCACCTGGGGTCAAGTACTGCATGTCAGTATTGTTCAAAGATGCTTGTCCCAGCTCCTACCAACCCAGCAGTTTGAAAGCATGCAAATGTAAGGAGGTAAAGAGGTACCACTTTGATGGGGAGATAATAGCCTTCCTTGTGCACCACTGTATAGTCATGCTGGCCACATTATCGAACAACACTGACTCCCTTGACGAAGAAATGGAGATGAGCATCATCCCCTAGCATCAGATACAACTGGACAGGGGAAACCTTTACCTTTTTTTATTAGAATCAAACCAAATGCCATTAAAATATAATTTCAAGTTGATGATTTAAAAAAAGTTGAAAACTGAGAAAGAAAGAAAGAAATCCACAAATTATGTCAGACGCTTTCATCAAATCATGAAGTTTCCAGCTCTGCATGGTAGGGATTATTACAAGGATTACATTATGTTATTTGGCATTGAAACCAAGAAACGTAGCCATATAATGTAAAATAAGGACATGGATGGCTGTGTGCAGGGCAAGCATTTTAATTTCCATTTTGTGTAGACTTGAGGTGGAAAAATAGTTGTTTTACTTCTGTAAGACATGTGGCAGTTCGGGATAAGGATAAGGTGGTGATTTTTGTGGCTAGTTCTCAGGATAGTGAAATCAGCAGATTTGGAGATAACTACAGATCATTTTTAAACTCCTCTTGTGGGATTGGGGATTGGAAGCCATGGAGCTATGTAAATCCTTTAACATACAATCCAAAGAGTCAGACTACAAACTGGATAAATTAATCATCAGTATATATTGTTGGTTTCATATGCCACTTGCCACATGGCATCACAAAAGCAATGATTAACTGGTTCACATTGCAATTTCCTTCAGAAAACAACTAAAATTTCCAAGGGATTATTACAATCCAGGAGTCAACTAATTAGCTAACTGGTGAAAAGATAATGATGTCGATAATGTTTAACTTTGGCTCTGTCAATCTTAGAGAAAAGTGATATTTTTAAATTTACAAGATAAAATGTTTTTAACTGCAGTTTTCCAAGATTAAAAATTTTGCCAGATGATTTTAATCTTATTTGACACATACACATACACATACGCATACACATACACATACACATACAGAACTAAAACTATTAAAAGAAAGGAATTTAAGCATGACTTTCTTTTAGATATTCCATATGGTGTAGTGAACATTAGAAAGAAGGTGAGATTTCTCTCTTCCCCCCCCCCCAAATTTTGCATCCTCCATAGTTATAGAATGGTCTGTCTGTCTATGAAATTCCAGAATTCCTTTGTTCGTGCCAGCATATTCTGTATTATTTGGAAAAGCTAATAGGCTCACCATTTGGTTTCAAGAGAGGGAACAATCAGAAGAAACCAGTGACAGTTATATTTGTAGATTCAGAAAGTATTGTTTAAAAAAATCTACACTAAAACTTTATGAGAGATTCACACCAACAGCACATTTTTCCACACGTTTCCTAATATATTCTGCATAAGAACAATTATTTGAACCTCCACACAAACCTCCATCTTAAACTCCAAACCATTCTCCTTCCAAGCCAAGAACTTTTCAAGTTGCAAATCTCCACAGGACCCAAATGGGTTCATCAGATTAATATTTTTCTGGGGTCTTGTTTGCTTTTTAGTAGTGTAAAGAACAATCAAATGCATCATAAGCAGGCTTCTTCTGGTGCGCTCATGAAGCTTTCAGCATTACAAACTACTTCATGTAGTAAGAATAATTTAACAAAACATGGCAGGATAAACTCCATCCTGAGAGCCAGTTTGGTATAAGGCGCCACGGTAGAAACTGGGAGACTGTGAATTGAGTGACTGATGTCACTCAAATTACATCAATCTTTTCAAACAATCAGGATTACATCGTGAAATCTGCAGGGAGAGCAATGGAGATATAATGGCAGGAGAAACTTCATTTGATGATGAATTCTCCCTATATTTGATGCTCTGAAAAGTGGGCTTGTTTTCAGGAAAACACAGTGACCTTCTAGTGTTGCTTGTGCTTCTCCAGCCATAGGAAATGAAATGCAGTAGCTACATTTTCAGTTTTAAAAAAGTACTAATGAGTTTCATACATTACTACAATCATGTTTCATACATTACTACAAATCAAAATCTAACTGACCTAATTTCTTTCTCATTATTTCATAGTAGAAATGTTTACATTTATAACTTAATGCAAGTTAATTTTAAACACTACTGAGATTTAACATTCAACTACTTAATTTTTAATCAATCTTCTGTTCATGACTATATTAATCTGCTATGTAATGCACTCGCATATGTGAGCGGCAGTCTCAAATATTCCCCACAAAGCTCCATCAAGTATTTGCTAGTGGTAGCACAAAACTATTTTTTTCTTGCTGAGCAAGATTTGATGATGCATCATTGTTGTCTCATGGAATAAAACTGAGCTGCATCTCCAATTTCTTTAAAAAAAATAACAACACTGCACCATTCATTGCAGGATAAGTATAATAATAAAGTAACCAAGTTTTTAAAAGATAAATATAATATCTGCTTGAATCAGTGCTGCACATCATCCATGGACCTAAGGCTATTTTTGAATTTTCACTGAACATCAAGAACTGTAATGCAAATATGAGTGCCATCAGAACTCAAACTGGGCATGATATGGAGATGGGAGAGTTTAAATCAGAAAATGGGAGCTCTAAACTCTGGGAAAGCACCTATTTTTTTTTCCAATATCCACCAACCAATTAAAAAACCCATTTGGGGAATAATGGTCAACCCAGAAAGGCATTCTAGGGACTATAATGATAAGTATGGGGCCAGTTGGCTACATTTTTAAAACTTGGTACTTAGTTTAATGTCCTTAATCCATTTTAAAACATGATTCAATTTATAAATCTCAACTCTTGTCTCAAAGAGTTGAACTGATATTAAACTGATATTTTTATTATCTAATCATTCAAAATATATGATTAAATCTAAGAAAAGCCCTTGCTCCTTCTGTATGTTACTGTAGATTTGATAATCAGATTGGCAACCAGTTGTCTGTGACAGTGCAAATCTCAGGTTTTAATTTACTTTTCAGTTATTACTATGTGACAGCTTTATTGTCATTTAATAGTTTTTGGAAAATTTCCTGATAAAAAATATATAACTGTTTAATTACAACAATTAATCTTCTAACTTTATTGTTCTAATGGACAGAAGGATACTGCAAACTTGGTTAATTTATTTATCAAAATTATATAGCCATCCATCTTCCCAAAGGTGACTCTGAGCAGTGACAAATAAATAAAACAGCCAACATAAAACAGATAAAAATATAAAAATCCCATAAAAATAAATAACATTTTTAAAAAGCCACCCAGAGTCATTGTATCATTGAGATGGGCAACAGGAAGAGCTGTGGTAGTGCAGCAGTTAGAATGCAGTACTGCAGGCTAATTCTGCCAGCTGTTTGGCAATTTGATCCTGACTGGTTCAAAGTTGATTCAGCCTTCCATCCTTCCGAGATCAGGAAAATGAGGACCCAGATTATTGGGGGCAATATGCTGACTCTGTAAAAACCTCTTAGAAAGGCCTGATCATGATAATGAGGCCAAAGAAAAGGTTTCCTTCTGACAAATTCTCCCAGCAGATCATTGTTGTATAAGGAATATTGTATGGCAGAGCTTTGGACAAGTACTCCCATTGAAAGTAATTTGTGGGTTCTAATTTGGAAATAGAGTGCTCAATGAGTTCTAGCAGAACTCTAGCAGAACTTAGTTGTCCAGACTGTGATTAACCTTCAACAGTTCTCTTGTAAATTCAAATTCTTAATTCAAGAATTATGACCATTTGTTTAGTGACCATTTGTTTAGTGACCATTTAATATTGTGATAGCGCTGAATGAAGGGATTTATGAACTGTCTTTGAAGTCCAGGTGATTGCAGCATCCCATAATCACTGAACAAAATTTGGGTGCCTGCAACTTTGCCTGCTTCCCACCAACAAAGTCAATGGGGAAGCTGGCAGGAAAGACTCGCCCACTTGAGTTTCTCTTATGTCTCCTACCTTTCTTCATGAGTATGTGTTAAGATTGAATCACTTTTCTCCTTTCAAAACTTAACTTTCTTCAACTTGCCAATGAACTGGGGGAAGGGAAGGAGAAAATGGAATGTGGAGAATGTAAGCAGAGATTGTGAGAGCTTGGAACCAGCAAGATGACCACTGCAGGTGCTTGAGAAAGAGATGGGCCATCTCATAATTGGATAATATGATCAACCCAGGAAGGGGAGAAGGAGAAAGTATTGCTTAACTGGGCAAGGCTCTGTGCAAGTAAACAGAGCTGGGTTTTTTTCTCTTCAATAGCAACATGATGTATAAAGTTTTACTTTTTGGAATTCAATTTTCCCAAGAATGTTTCCTTGTTTTGGGTTCGCTAATTGGACAGTTGACATTATCTATCCCTGGGCCATCTTTCCTTAGCCTTCCTGCTCTGGCACACATACTCATATATACACCACACCCTCTTTCCTCAACCTCTCTGTGCTCTCTCTCTCTCTCACACACACACCCTCTGCCCACCTTCTCAGAACTTCCAGGGTTCGTATTGCACCATAGCATGCCCCTTCTCAATTCATACATATCCTGTACTGGGCCTCACATGACCTCCCCCAACCCCCTTACAGCACTTTTGCATACTTTATCTTGCGCTTTCTCCATTTCCCCACTTAATTTTCTGCATGTCTTGAATTATGACAACAGTGACTTCCTGGATTGCCACTGCCAAGCAATGCAGACATGGGACATGGCCAGTGGTGGGATTCAATTTTTTTTTATTACCTGTGGGCATGGCTTGGTGGGCATAGTTCTGTAGACATGGTTTGGTGGGCATGGCAGGGGAAGGATACTGTAAAATCTCCAGTCAAAAGTGGTATTTGCCGGGTTATTTTTATTTATTTATTTGGTTTGTCAATTGCTTACAAGATAATAGGTATAAGTAAAAACATAGTTATGAATACA
>BHFT01064414.1:0-10745 GCA_004320025.1 Laticauda laticaudata | reverse complement strand
GATAGGTGGCTGTAGTTTCTTTTGAAACCTGCAGTAAAACACATTCAGGTCATCTGCTAGTTGTTGATTTCCTTCTAAACAAGGATAACTATATTAGGAAAGACAGTTTCAAAATTTCAAGGCACCCTTTCAAGATCAGAGTTGTAAAGAGATTTTTAAATGCAACAGAAGAATGGTGGCTTTGCGGTCAGGAAGCTTCCCCTCATAACGACCATTAGGTTGTGCATTGATTTTGTTTTTTTTTTACAAATTAGTCATGACATGTCCCTGCTGTTTCTCATAGCTATTGAGGTCAATAGCTATGTAGATGAACTCAAGTTTTTCAGGTTGTTTTGTGAGGATTTGAGGAATTGGAAACAGCATGATGCAGAAGCATCCTAAGAAGTGAGAGGCTGGAAGAGTTGTGTGCTCTCAAGTTGTTCCTCTAGAATAGAGGTCCCAACCTGTGGGCCATAGCCCACTACTGGGCCACAGGTGAATTGCCACTGGGGTGCTTGAGTGGCCAGCCAGCGTGTGCATTTCAACATGCACACATAGCCCCATTGTGAGTGTCTACAGCATGACTCACATGACTCTCAGCGCAGGAGCTCACGGCCACATTCACACAGGTGTCGCCATCAATGTGGCAGGTGCATGCACACAGATGTATGTGTACATGCACTTGCCCCTCCCCTGCTCACTGAAGGGTTGGAGATTTTTGCCCTAGGAGCCTCCCTTGTCATTGCTGACGACACTGTCTTGTTTCCTCCAAAATGACTCTTACATTTATTATCTCCTGTTTTTCAAATAGGCTACACTGGTCAGTTCTGTGAGGTGAATCCAGATGACTGCGCAGGGCATCAGTGTCTCAACGGAGGCACCTGCCAAGATGGTATCAGGTCATACACCTGCCATTGCATCCAAGGCTGGACAGGTGAGATGCAAGCAAGAAACAAATAAGCAAATCTGCGAAGGTCTGTTTGTCTATGCCAAAATATATCGAATTCTGGACTTACAGAACAAAGACATAAAAATACAACTTGTTGGAAGAAATATCCATCTGGTTCTGTTCCAAGCTGGGAGAAAGAGACTGGAAACATGAAGGCTGATTGGAAAGATGGTTTAATGATGAAGCAGAACCTCCAATGTTTATGGTTCTGGTGCAGCTGACAAAATGAAATTGAGAGTGTGTAGGGGGTTTATACCTTCTTTGGACTTTGTATTTAAGCTTCCTATTCCTGTGCAAGAACTTGTCCTTTAATGTTCTATTGGTTGTTATCAGATTCCCATGGGGTCATGTAGGGGTCATAGTTGGCTCTATAGGCAAAAGAGGAAATGAAAATCCTAGGTGCTTGTCTGACCTAATCTGATCAACCTCTGGTTTATTGTTTAATCTGAGCTCCCAGGTTTGAAGTTTGGACTGCTCTGGGATGGTGCAATGAAGGGGCTTGTGTTCTGAAAGGGTGTTGGGCAATTCCTATTGTGGGGGCAGGGAGACTAGGGCTAGGGACTAGGGCTAGAGAACTAGGGCTAGACTAGAGACTAAACACGTTTCTCCATTTCTCATTTAGGGAAATATAATATTCTGCCTTTTTTAATATTTCTCAAAATATTTCATTCTTCTAGGAGAGGGGGGGCTTCCCACAAAGTCTTCTTGCAAAAGAATCTTCCTAAGCCACACTAATCTTTCTTTTTCTTGATCAAAGTTGCACGGTTTATTACTATATTGCCATAACCATTGAAAACAATCCCCAAATAGAAAATCACAACTGCTCAATCTGATAAGCCAAATCGTTGTACTGTATTGGATTGCAAGGATCTTTCTCAGAGGTTGTTGGCTAAAAGTAGCAAAGACTGGACTTGGAATCTGGCTGAGGTGAAGGAGGAAGCACCTGCTCTTCTAAGCACATGGCTCTCAGCCCCTCCAAAGTGAATGGCAGGAAGGAGGTTTGGCCACAGCAGAAAAACAGAAGCAGGTTTTATCACTCACATCTCATGCATGTGGCCAGACTTGTCTGTCCTGTTTCCATAGGTCATGAGTGAACCTTTCCCATCTTGTAAACCAGGGGTCTTCAAATTTCACAACTTTAAAACCTATGGACTTCAATTCCCAGAATTCCCCATGGCTGGCTGAGGAATTCTGGGAGTTTCAGTCCACAAGTTCACAAGTTGTCAAGTTTGAAGACCTCTGTAAATTAATGTAAAGGTGATCCTCAACTTTGGTGAGGTGATCCTCCACCAGCTTAGAGACCATTTAAAGTTCTGATGAACCTACCTGGAGGATGTACCAGATTTGAAGTTGTGATGGTCTCCCTCCATGGTCACATGACTGCAGTTTGGGCATTTACGGCCATTTGCAGTGTCCCATGGTGACATAACCACATTTTACGATGGCTTTATCAAAAACTAGCCTTACTTCAGGGTTTTGGCAAAATTGCGCCTATAGCAAACCATTGGTTTACTTAACAACGATGTCATTAATAGTTAGTGACCATCACAGAAACGGTCACAAAATCATTTTTATGGTTCATTTTATGGTCATTTTATAACTGCCATAAATTATGAGTTGCGAGTGTGACAGGCAGGCTCCACTACGGTTGTAATATAAAAGAACTACCTGTATAAAGATCTACCTGTTATTTGACATCTCAAATAACAGCTGATAGCCTTGGCTGGAGCTTGGGGATATGGTCACAAAACATGCAGTGCTGGTGTTAATTTTAAATGACCCCCAAGGATGGATTTGAAGGGGTGGGCTTAATCTCTGGAGACAAGAAGGTTTTGCTTTATCCTCCATATCTCCTTCTTCAGGGCTTCTTTGCCACTTGCCTGATGCCTGCCTCAGCAATCCGTGCCATCCTGATGCCCACTGTGACACAGACCTCCAAACTGGCCATGCCATCTGCACATGCCAGCTGGGTTATGCTGGAACTCTGTGCTATGAAGATATTGACGAGTGCCAGATGGGTAAGATGGGTTGGAGGAATAAGGGTCAACATAAGACATAAGATGAGATGATACATAATAGGTGATCGATGATAAGACAAGGTAAGGCAAGGTGCTAGGTAAGATATGATAAGTTAAGGTAAGGAAAATTAAGATAATATGATGAAATAAGATGAGATAGGATAAGATGTAAGATAAGCTACCACTCCAAGATAAAATAAGCAACGAGAGAAGATAAGAGCCATGGTGGCGCAGTGGTTCGAGTGCAGCACTACTTCTGCTGCAGCCGGCTGCCTGCAATTTGGCAGTTCAAATCCTACCAGGCTCAACGTTGACTCGGTCTTCCATCTTTCCGAGGTGGGTAAAATGAGGATCCAGATTGTTTGGGACAATATGCTGACTCTGTAAACCACTTAGAGAGGGCTGTAAAGCACTATAAAGCAATATATAAGTCTAAGTACTATTCCTATTGCTATAAGGAAAGGAAAGGTCAGATAAGATAAGATGAGATAAGATATGAGATAAGCTACAGGATAACCTAAGTTTAGCTAAACTAAACTAAGATAGAATAATCTTTATTATCACTTTATTGTGTATACAATGGCATACTTTATAATGCCTACACATAAAAGAAAAAAAATCCCACCCACCAAGCATTGTCACCATCCGAAGGATAACAGTAATAATATAATAAACAGCAGCAGCACAGTCCAACATGTATCACAACCCAGAAGTTTACATTGTTCTTCTGGAGGGGGAAAAAAACCCCAATACCCACAAGTGAGCAATGCATGTAGTCCTCATTTAACAGCCATCATTACTTAACTTGGTATTTAAGCAAAGCAGTCGCTCAGCGAAACCGCGATTGTAATACATCTTACTTCAGCTTTCCTTTGCTTTTACAGAACTGCAAAAGGGCACAAATGCAAGGATGGGTTGCCAAGTTGCTTTTTCATTCCTGTGAATGGGCATTAAACGAGGTCATCCCTTAAATGAGGACTACCTGTTTCTGGAGCAGACCGAGTGTCACCCAAACACTCGCCATTTTCTAGATCGCTCTCCATTGCTGCCTCAATCAGAAACTGCCTCCGCTTTTGGGCTGAGGTGCAGAGACAAATTTTGCAGCTCACCAGCGCCCTCTTGTGGTCAAATGCGATTTTTAAATGCCACCTCTTCCAAGAAAATGTTTGGCAAACTTTTATCCTTGAAATATAACATTAGCAGAAGACTTAGATTTAGAATAACTTTATTGCCACCTTGAACACTAAGCGGCATACATCAAAATGAAATTTCATCGCATATAGTTTCCAAAGGGTCTCCATCAGCAGTGGGATCCTGCTTGTTCGGCTACCGTTTCGGTGATTGCGCAAGCGTGCAGGCGCACCAAACGCGCACATGCCTAATGCGCCTGCGCAGCTTTCCCCACACCAGCTGAAGGCCCGGTCCCACTGCACTTACGGATGCAAAGAGGATGTAAAACGTTAAAAAATGCTTGCCATCCATTGGAAAACGCCATGCATCCATTGTGTACTCATTGCATACGTGTTTCATACGCTCTATCCGTCAAGCATCCGTCCACTGCGATTTCATCATCTGCGCAAGAAGTTTTTGAGCTGCCACAAAACATTTGTGAACGGATGACTTTCCAAGCTGCGGTACGTGATGTAATCCGCGAACATACGAGCAACAACATTCTATGTCTGTTTCATCCGTTAAATGTCCGCTGTAATCCTCGTCTGCATCCTCTGGGCACCCTCATGGCAACTCAAATCCGCTGCAGCTAAATGGGAAAGAGGGAGGAAAGAAAAGGTACATGGAACGTCTAACACAGGTTAGTAGCACGGAAAATGAGAAGGATGCGCAGTTGAACGGTTTTGAATCCGATATACCATGCCGCGCAGCGTCCCTATTTCCTTTTTCTTAGGCGTATGTGATGCTGAATCACTGCCTTCATCAACTATGCTACCACGTCGTCGCAATTCTCTCCCCGGAACCCTTCCGGATGTGTCATCCACCTTTCATCTGCTTCATCCGCTAGGCTTCGATGAAACATCCGTACATCCCGCTACATACTAATAACCCACGTCCGTTCTTTTGCCGTTCTTTTCGTTCTGTTTTATGCAAATTTTCAACTCACTTTTTTTGAGCGGCGTGACAACAGATGGAGCCACCCCGAGAATTTTGCTCGTCCGCTATGTCCCTTTTTTTATTGCATACGTATTGCCATCCCGTCAGCCAGTGGGACCGGGCCTTGAGGCCCGCAAAGTGCCAATCAGCTGAAGAGGATAAAGAAGAGAAAAGCGCAAGAGGCAATGGGGGGGGGGGCGCTGATCCTACATATTTTCTCTTCTTTGCCCTCTAACTGATCGTTGGAGGCTTTTTTTTTACTATTGGTTCGGGTGAACCGGTCTGAACCGATAACATACCACCACTGGTTTCCATCTCTTATATACACTACATAAACATAACTAACTAAGTAAGTAACTAACTCTCCAAGCTTAGCAACTTTAAGATTTGTGGACTTCAACTCCCAGAATTCTGGGTGTTGAAGTCCACAAGTCTTAAAATTACCAAGTTTGGGGACCCCTGAACTAACTGAATGAATAAATGAATGAAATATTATGCATATACCCACATATACTGTATTATATGACATGAATTGGACAGATCTCTGTTTTTCTCTGGACTCTCTCCTCTCTCCTGCTCCAGGGAGCAACCCATGTGAACACCAAGGAAGCTGCTACAATACGCCCGGCTCGTTCACCTGCTCCTGCCTCAGGGGCTACACAGGTTTCAGGTGTGAGTCGAACCTCAATGAATGCCTCAGCCAGCCTTGTCAGAACGGGGCCTCCTGCTTGGACCTGCTGGACCATTTCCAATGCCTTTGCCCATCCGGTAAGAAGGCTGTCAGGGCTCCAGTAGTGACCTCCTTTTAAATCATGAGTCTCTCGCCGGATTTTCAAAGCTTAATGAAGATATATTAGGAGAAGATATGCTGGTGCTGGCTGGGTATAGCCGACTCTGAGACACATCATTCACTGTCACCCTTGACTCTGGTTTTCCACCACCCCCTGGGTGTATCATAATTCATATTCTACAGTGGGACACATCCATAGCCCAAAGTCATCAATCAGGTTCTCTAGGTCACCTGGAAACTATCTATGAAAACATTTTTGGAATGCAGTTTCAGTTTTGCAAGCTGCTGCACTGCTTCCCTCCCCCTTTTCTGCTGGCATCTCTAACAGACAAGAGAAATATTTTATGAGTCGATAAAGGCATTGGATTAGGCAAAAATGTAGATAAATTTCATGGATTTATTTATTTTTTATTTGAACGGATAGTAAATCAATAGGAGTCAAGCAGCACTTTTTCTGAACCAATACTTTTATCCGAAGGCATAAGTTTTTCTTAAAATTTTTAATTTAATACAGATTCCCCTCACAAGACCTGGTTGCTTAGCAACCGTTCATGGACCTCAAAAAGGGCATTTATGACCCGGTTTCGAAGTTCTGAGGTTTGCCCCCCCCCATGCAGTCACATGATCATATTTTGGGCACTTGGCCAATCTGCCCGCAGTTATGGCTGTTTGCAGTGTCCCACGATCACGTGACTGTGATTTATGGCTGTTTTGCTGGAATCCAGGGTTGTTCTGACCCAAACCTGGTTCCAAGGAAGCAAACACGAGACAAAGGTAACAGCACAACCTTTTAATGTTTCTTTTCAAATCCCATTCCTTCACGGGTAAAAGTCTGCTTCAAACCAATTAACTCGGATAAGATAAGATAGACAAGGTTTGGCAAGGCTGTCAAGAATACCAGATAAAGTTACTAAGCAATAATTCCAACATCAAGAATCTCCAAACACCAACTCAGATATTCCTAACGTCCACCAGGCTCGAATGTAAAACTTCTTTGCCTTCTGCAAAGAACTGCGGTTTCTCAGCTGGCTTTTATCTCCTCAGGGAGGGGCCATCACCTTGTAGCCTTACTCCTGAGTCGCCCGTGCTGCTGCAGCTGCTCTTTCCTCCAAACAGCCCTGCGTGCATGCACACTGGGCACAGCCTTCTTGGGGACCTCTTCATCGCTGCTGCCAACCTCCACAATCTCCCAAGGCAACACTCCACTCCCTGATGGTCCTGGCCCCATCCCTGCAACACACGCAGGCCCCTAATTCTGAGTCCTCGCTCTCCAAGACCACAGCCTCCCGCACCTGCTGCCGGCAAACCACAACAAGGGTTTATTTCTGGTTTCCTGCAAAGAATGCTCCTTGTGTACAATGGGTTCACTTAATGACTGCTATGTTCACTTAAGGACAAAGGGCTGTAATTCCAGGCTCAGTTATAGTTGTAAATCAAGGACTACTTGTGATACATTATGGGTAGTTCTCGGCCTACAACAGTTCATTTAGTGACTATTCAAAGTTGCAACGTCACTGGAAAAAAATGACTGATGACCATTTTTCACACTTACGATCAAAATCCGGATGCTTGGCTACAGGTTCATACTTATGACCATTGCTGTGTCCCTAAGTCACTCAGTTCCCTTTTTTTTGGCCAACTTTTGGCAAGCAAAATCAATGGAGAGGCCGGATTCACTTAACAACCAGATTAGTGATTTATCAACCGCAGCAATGAAGGTCGTAAAACGAGGAAAGGTCGTAAAATGAGGCAAAACTCACTTACCAAATTTCTCACGGAATAATCAAAATGTTGGGCTCAATTGTGGTTGTAAATCGAGGACTATTTTAAGGCCTAAGCTGCAACACAGGGAAATGTATGACCTGGTTAATTAGAAAAGGTACTCCTGATTTTTGGTAGACCAGGGGTGTCCAACTCACAGGCCGCATTACATATCTGATATTAACACAGTTGAGAAACTCCAGAAATATTTCACAAGAAGAATTCTCCACTCCTCTACCCATTGCAGATACCTTAATGCCAACAGAACTTGAAAATTCCAGACCTAGAAAAACTTGAATTAGCCGCCTTCAGTCCGATCTAAGTATAAGATATAAAATCATAACATTGCAATTGTCGCTACCTGTCATGAATACTTTCAGCTTCAGCCATAAAATACAAGAGCCACACAATAGATACAACTCAAGGTTAATTGCAACAAACTTGATTGAGGAAATACGACTTCAGCAACAGAGCGGTCAAATGTCTGGAATACCTCTAAAGCTTGACTCTGTGGTTTCTTCCCCAAACCCCAAAAACTTTAACCTTAGACTGTCTACTATTGACCTCACCTCTTTCTTAAGAGGTCTGTAGGGGGGCGTGCATATGCGCGCCAACATGCCTACCATCCCTGTCCTATTGTTTCTTTTTATTTTTCTGATATGTATCCATTTCATGTACTCATGACTATGTTTATACTTATACCTATTATCTTGTAAACGATTGGCAAAATAAATAAATAAAATAAAATGAAATACGTCAGCTGCAGGCCACACCCACCTTCATTTGCTAAAAGTGTGGAAGTGTGGAAGTCACGATATGTCACATAACAACAATATGACGCCGCAAGTTTGACACCCCTGGGTGGGGCAATATGGCTCTCCTGTTTTTGATTTAACCGATAGACATGTATTTGCTGCACAACATTTGACAGACACTTGTTTGGTCTTCCTCCTTCTTGATCCTTTAAGATATTTCCTTCACAGGATTCGGTGGGCCATTGTGTGAAGTCGAAGAGTGTCTCCAAGGCCACTGCCTCAACGGGGGAACCTGTGTACTCCAGAGCCATGGCATCACCTGCCTGTGTCCCCCTGGTAAGTGAGGATGATGATGAAGAGAGAGCCCAAAGCAGAGGTGGCATTCAGCAGGTTCTGTCCAGTTCTGGAGAACCAGTAGTGGTTTAAAACTCATCAAACCTCTTGGCCGTTTATGGTGGAGACTGACCGGGACGGCCCATCTATTCTCTGCCTCCCGAATCCCAGCTAATCAGCTGGGTCTTCTTCGGTTGCCCTGCACAGAGAACAGAGCTGGAAAGCAGGCTAGTGGGGTGGGGAGGGAATGGGGATTTTGCAATGTATCCTTCTCCTGCCACGCCCACAGAACCGGAAGTAAAAATAAGTTTGAATCCCACCACTGGCCCAAAGGATGTGATCCAAAGAGGATTGATCCCCCCATCTTCCCTAGGGAGGATCCCCTTTAGACTACCATCTTTCAGCTTTGTATCCAACTGCATAACTCCAACTTCCAGGGCCATCTAGAATCCTCCAGCCTCTGCGTCAGGCCTCTGTACCAGTGGCGGGATTAAAATTTTTTTACTACCAGTTCTGTGGGCATGGCTTAGTGGGCCTGGTGTGGCTTGGTGGGCATGGCTTGGTGGGCGTGGCAGGGGAAGAATACTGCAAAAACCCCACTCCCTCCCCACCCCACTAACCTGCTTTCCAGCTCCCTTCCTCCTGTGCAGGTCAACAAAAGCCGTGGGATGGTGCAGTGGTTAGAATGCTGTATTGCAAGCTGATTCTGCTCATTGCCAGAAGCTTGATCCTGACCGGCTCAGGGTTGACTCAGTCTTCCATCCTTCTGAGGTCGGTAAATGGAGGACCCAGATTGTTATTTTCCACAGCACCAGAGGGTGGGACAAGAAACCCTGGATGGAAACTCGAGGAAGCAACCTGGAATTAAGGAGAAACTTCCTAGCATTGGGGACAATAAACCAATGGAGCAAGTTGCCATCAGACATTCCAGGTGCTCCATCACTGGAGGTGTTTAAAAAGAGACTGTGGAGTTTGAAATGGGATATAGAGTCTCCTGCTTGGGCAGAACTAGAAGACCTCCAGGGTCCTTTCCAGCTCTATTCTGATGGATTGAATGTGCTGACTCTGTAAACCCCTTAGAGGGGGCTATAAAGCACTACTGAAGCAGTATATATGAATTTAAGTGCTGTTGCTAAGTGTTAAGCAGCTAGTGGCACCTGACTTTGTGGGTGGAAATCACAGATTTCTTTCTGTTTTGAGTCAGGAAACCGAGACAGAGAGTTGTACCCTGGATGCCCTTTGAATGCCTCAGTCTTAGAAAAACTGAGACTTTTCTAAGGTTTCGTGGAGTTCAGCATTTATTTAACAGATTTACCGTATAGCCACTTGTCTTTTAACCACCCCTGAGTGGCTCCATTGCACTGATCCCCAAAGTAAATGTGTGTATGAGAACTATGCAGTCAAAAATTTATTTATTTATTTTATTTGGTTTGTCAATTGCTTACAAGATAATAGGTACAAGTAAAAACACAGTTATGAATGCATGGATACATATAAGAAAAATAAAAGAAAAAATAGAACAGGGACGGTTCACACGTTGGTGCGCTTATGCACGCCCCCTACAGATCTTTTAGGAAACGGTGAGGTCAATAGTAGACAGTCTAAGGTTAAAGTTTTTGGGGTTTGGGGAAGAAACCACAGAGTCAAGTAGAGTAGTAGAAGTATTTCCAGACATTGACCAACTCTTGTTGCTGAAGTCGTATTTCCTGGCAATCAAGTTGGTGCCATTAACCTTGAGTTTGTATCTACTGTTTGCTCTTGTGTTTTTTTAATGGTTGAAGCTGAAGTATTCACATTTGACAGGTAGGGACCATTGCAATGGTATTGATTTTTATATGGTATACTGATCGGACTGCAAGGCAGTGTCGTTCTAGCTTTTCTAGGTTCTAGAAATTTCCAAGTCTGGTGCAATAAAGGTATTCTGCAATTGGGGTAGAGGAGTGGAGAATCTTCTTGTGAAATATTTCTGGAGTTCCTCAACTGTGTTAATATCCAGATATGTATATTGTTGATGTTCCAGAACTGAATGAAGCTGTTATTCTCAAAGGTATTGG
>BHFT01064411.1:0-11970 GCA_004320025.1 Laticauda laticaudata | reverse complement strand
AAGATAGTTTGATGTTTTTATGTTTTGTTTGTTCATGTTTGTTTTTTAAAAACCAATAAAATTTATTAAAAAAATAATAATTTATCACATTGTACTTCTGGTGCCATTTACATACTTTCTCATGTGGAAAAGCAAATTTTAATTTTAAAATGCAATGACAGACTAATGAATAAGAAGGAGTTGTGTCTCTATTATGAACCATCAGCTTCCATTAATTGCCAGTGAGCATCTTGGTGTAATTAAAATTTCTGGTTATCATCTATAAAACCCTTTACAGCACAGGGCCTGGTTATTTGACTACCTATTTCCCATGGTTTCTGTCCATCTGATAAGTGTACTTTGTGGCCCTTCAAACAAACAATTCCTTCTTTTGGGACACAGGAAGCTTTACTTCTCTGACATTGTGTCTGCCCTTTGGAACAATGTCTCTCTAAAACATCATGGAAGTTACCACTACCACCCTTTTAAAAAAAAATAATTTTGTTACAAGTTATAATTTCAATACTAAAATCTAAAAGTAAAAGAAAGAAAAACAGAAAGAAAAAAGTGCAAAAGAAGAGGAAAAATGTAGAAAAGTTAAGGAAGAAATAAAGAATACAGTAGAGAAAAAAAAAGAATTGAAGAGGTACTGAGCCTTTTTAATCCAATGTTTCTAATAGCTGAAAAATAGTTAATAAGCAATTTCCAAATGTGATCAGAAAAGGAAATATGCAAACTTAAAAGCACAATTGTGGTTTGAACAAGATAGCTATCCCCTTGTTTCTCAGTGTTGAAAATCTGATGTTTTGTGGTCTCCTCATGAGAAAAAAACTGCTTGTAGTACATAGGGACAGTCACCTGTCCTCTCTTTGTTCAGAAGTGTTTAAATAGCCACTAGCTATTGTTCCACCCGGAAAGAAGTGCCTGAGACCGGGTTCCAAACAACAACTCTTTATTTCAAACCGCTAGGTAAAGAAACGGAACATAGCCCAAGCCGCGGCAGCCCTTTATATAGCGGCTTGCCTGCCGGCTTGTGGCCAAAGACAGNGCAAACCAATCCGTAAGTGGCCTTTTTGGCCAATCAGAATGAAGTACTTGGAACCTACCAAGTTCCATACAGAACAGCTATCATGGACCAGGACACATAATGATAACTCTAAAAACAGCCTCCAGAAGACACAAAGCCAGACATCATCTGAGGCTGATGAAACACAACCACCAACTGAACAGCTGCAATGGTCAGATGATGATGATGTAAGGCCACCCAACCTCTGTACTCTGTGAGTAGAGTGAAGTACAGGGCAAAGATGTTCTGTAAGGTTCCTTGCCAAGCAAAGGAATATATTCTTTGATTAAAGAGAGCTTGTTTTTAAGCCTGATTTAAGAGGCAACCCTAATCCATAATCTCTTGTTGCAATCAAATGTCTGATCTTTGGCTCCTGAAAACCCTGATCTTGATCTCAGAACCTTGGACTGTATTTTGACTATTCTGTGCCCTCCTTTTAAACGCAAATGTTTGTGTGGATTCTGCTTGTGAAAGTTTGACCTCTGGCTGCTGACAACCCTGATCTGGATCTCAGAAACCTGGACCTGCTTTTGAGTATTCTGTGCCTTCCTTTTAAAAGCAAAATCACTCAGGCAAGCTTTTTTCCGAGAAAGTCTGTCTACTGTTATCTCCTTAAACATTGAGTGAAGTGCTAATTTCCATAGCAAATGTGCAACTGTATTTGAAACCAGAAATGGGTCACAGGCTATTCATTTTTTGCTGTAGTCTTAGCTCTGTGTTTCATGGAGTTGTTTTCAATCTGCCATTTCTACCTCAATAAGTCCCATGTAACTTACACTTTAATCATGACCCCGAAGTTTCTAAAATAATGGCTGAGGGAAAAACATTGGAAAAGAGAAATCTTTCCAACAGTACAATATTGAAAGACCAAAATTGTAGATTATATGGCAACAGAAAAATTAATTGTATACATTCATGATGGAAATCTTTCAAATCCATAGATGAATAGTTTTTTTATATGCTTATCACACAGCAAGGAAATTTTGGCACTTAGAAGATGTTTTTTTATCTTGTCGCTAGAGAGTCTCCAAAGACGAATTAGGTGGAATCCAGAAATAAAAGAACCTAGTGTAAAAAATGAAGAATATAAATTGCAAGCCTTTGTGGATGACCTGGTCTTTATGATTGAGGACTCCATTGAGACAGGGAATGAGCTTATTAGAGAATTGGAAAGATACGGGGAAATATCTGGCTTCAAAATTAATAGACAAAAAACCAAACTTCTAACTAAGATTTTAATGGAATCACAGAAAACAGAATTGCAAAGAGTCATGGGACTGCAAATAACAAAGAAAATTAAATATTTAGGTATATGGTTGACCGTACAATGCATAACAATAAAAGAGAATAATGACACCAAACTTCTATTGCAAACAAAGATAGATTTAGAACTATGGGCCAAATTACAATTATCACTATGAAGAAGAATAGCAGCAATCAAAATGACTATTTTACCTAATTTTTTGTATTTATTTCAAATGATTCCCATAAAATTAGAGAAAAATTTCTTTAACAAGTTGCATAAAATTACAGCGAAATTTATATGGCTAAGGAAAAAAATCTAGAATAAGACTGAAAGCATTGCAAAGCAATAAAAGCAGAGGTGGCTTTGGATTGCCAAATTGGGAGCTTTGCTATAAAGCGACTGTTAATTTGGACTAAAGTATGGATTAATTTAAATAATAAGCGAATATTAAGTTTAGAGGGCCATGACCTGCAAAAATGATGGTATTCCTTTTTGTGGGACACAGGAACAAAAAATTAAGCATACTTCCATAGGCATCTGATTAAAGATTCATTAATACAAAATTGGATTAAAATTAAAAAAGACATATGAAAATTCTGATTTGGCTTTCCATGATGGAACTTATGATACATCCCAACAATCTGGACCTATATAAAATGACAAAATATAAAGATATCTTAGATGAATTTAAAATCAAATCAGTATTTCCAAAAGCAAGGGATATGCATTGATTAGTGGCCACATCTCCAATTACAAAATAGACATAAAAAAGACATGGAAGAATTTGGAATATACATAGAATTACAACAATTGGATAAAATCCTAACAGGCCCAGATGAAAAAAAATTACAAAAATCTATAAATATTTGTTAGAAGTAGAATTAGAAGAAGAAATTGTCAAGGGATGTATGATAGCTTGGGCTCAAGACATAGGACATAATATAAATTTGACAGAATGGGAAAGTATTTGGAATCAAAACTACAAATTAACAAAATTGTCATCATACAAAGAGAATATATACAAGATGTTCTATAGATGGTACCTACCTCCAGCAAGATTGGCGAAAATATATCCCAACATGGATCTGGCATGCTGGAAATGTAGAAAGAAACAGGGTACTTTTTAACCACATGTGGTGGTCCTGTCCGGAAGCCCAAAAATATTGGCTGCAATGGCTGCAAGAAATTCTTAAGGAACAAATAGAGTTGGAAACAGAATTATTTATGCTAGGAATATTCAAAAAGAAATATGAAAGCAAAATAAAATTATTGTACTACTCATTTTAACAGCTGCCAGAATAGCAGAATATGCACAATGCTGGAAGCATAAATGTATACACCCCCCCCCCAATGAATTGATCATTCAAAAAATTATGATATGTGCTGAAATGGACAAACTGACCTTAATGTTACAAGACAAAGATGAGTCTAATTACTACAAAATTTGGGAAAAATGATATATTGGATAGAATTAAGACAGATAGAAAATGAAGGAATTTAAGATAAACAATTTATTGATAAATGTATATATTCGTATAATATTGTATATATTTGTATATATGCACAAAAGATGGAAATGTATGAGATTGATGTCACAGAACAGTTAATGTTATAATTATCTTTTTGTTTTGTTTTTAAAAGATACAAAAGACTAATAAAGTTTATTAAAAAAAGAAGAAGATGGCTTTTGAAGTTAGGACTTACATAATTCTGTATATAATTATATGTATGTATTATAGGAGCTGTGATGGCACAGTGGTTTAAATGCAGTATTGCAGGCTGATTCTGCCTCAGCCAGGAGTTCAATCCTGACTGGCTCAAGGTGACTAAGCCTTCCATCCTTCCAAAGTTGGTAAAATGAAAACACAGATTGTTGGGGCCAATATGCTAATACTGTAAACTGCTCAGAGAAAGTTGAAAAGCACTGTGGAACAGCATATAAGTCTAAATTGCTTTTGATAATCCTTTTCTCTACTATTTTTACTTTCCTTTGTTTTTGGTTTTTTTTTTTAACTCTATTAAGAAAAATAAAAAAAAATTAAAACAAACACAAAACCAGACTTGACTCTTCTCCCAGGCTTTGGAGTAGGATATTTGTGGAGCTGTTGATTATATTTTTTGTTTAAGGGTATTTGTCCACATACATGGACTTTGTCCCCAGTGTCTTTTATTGTTTACTATTCTTAGGGTAAGAATCATTTCAGAGTTCGGTGCCTACCCAAATAAAATAAAATTCATTGAGAGGTCTTCAGCTTTGAATTCACAAGAATTGAACATGTGAAGTGCCTTGGGGCTCAATACTTTTCTTTCCCCTTTTTAACATCTACATGAAACTACAGAGACACATATATCAGTTCAGGGTTTGGTATTATCAAAATATCAATGACAGCTAGTTTTATATCTCAACTGAATGGAATGAACAGATTCACCTTTAATCTTGCCCAGAGTCGTGTAATAGCCACTAGAATTAACAGATTACACCCAGATTATAGGTTTACATAGCAATTGGACAACCATATAAGCAAACTAGCACAGTTTGCTTTATGTCAAAGTGGTCAGGTGCCAATTCTGAGTTGCTGCTCAGATAATTTTAATTTGGTTTTTTTCCCTCACAATTTTCTCCTTTTAATGAGAAGATTCAAAATTCCCTAAAGGCATTTTTTCATTTCAGCTCTGAAAAACAAAACAATTAAAACATCAAAGCAGTTATAAATAATAACACACATCAGGCAGATAAGTGTTATTTTAAAACACAATATGTTGGTTTAAGAATCAACCACTTTGTTGACTTCCATAACTTTGTCAATATATATATTTCATGGAAACAGGGAAAATTAGTTCTGTATACTAAATCATCTAGGAAATGTTGCTATCCTGTGTTTAGAAAGTGCCCTTTATTTGTGTCATAGGGCAGGATTCAAACAAACAAATAACAAAGTTTTACAAGAGTACAAAACTAGGGATAAATTTTGACTAACATTTGAAAAAGCATTTTGGCAGTGGAGCACCTATGGAGGTGGTGGACTGTTTTTCATGGATGGTTTCAAATTGGTGGCTGCCTGAACCCATTGGTGAAGGTTTTTTTTTCAACAAGATAATAGTTGAATCCTTCCCAGTTTTAGGATTTTATGGCAAATGATAAGCAACCAAATAATCCCTATGCAAGAGAATGTGTAGGATTTATATTGCTGAAATGACCAATGTTATCATCATATAAGTGCAAGAAAGATAAATCAAAAAGAATTTTCTTTTTTAAATATCAGTGCCTTTTTAAATCAAAGAGTTCACTGTAAGTATACATATTTATTTATGGAAACAAATTACATTACATATATTCATTGTTGGGGCTGCACTGTTTTCACTGTTCCTGTTTCCCCCTACTGATTTTTGTTCCATTTGCCATATATTTATTTTACAAGAAGAAAAGGTTACACTTAGGGAGAAAGGGTTAAAGAATATTTGGCCAATGTGATAAAACTGGTGGAATGTTTAGTGTTGATCAATAAAAGTTGCAGGGCTCATTTCTTCTGTTTCAATTATATACTGCGAATGTAACTTCCAGGATTTTATTGGTGTCTAGTGCATATTTATTTTGTGCCTATGCTGTGAGAGACAGTGTTATAACTTACTGAGTAATGGAAGTTAATTAAAGAAGTCTCTTGTGGATTATTTTTAACTTTGAAATATCTTAAGCCACTATAGTAGACTTTCAAATAGCCTGAGAATGCTGTCTTCAAGCTGCCTAAATAATTTCTTTCAAAATGCTATTTATGTGTGTAAGGTGCATAGTAAAATATAGGTACAATTGGAAAAACAGCATGTGGGATACTTGGTAGGAAAAAGTACATGTTGTCCCAAATGGCCAAAACACACAGACATATTCATATACTGGCATTTGTACGTACACAGAGAGGCACACACATGCACAAAAGCCACATAACAATGTTGAAGAATTTTTCTTTTAAATTGATTGCTAAGAAATGATATAGAACACGATGTATATAGGTATATTGACACAAGTCAGATTTCTACAGATTCATACATCCCGAATACATATTATTTGAGAAACAGATAATATTATTTTTATTTATCGCTTTTATATCTTCTCCATTCTAGTCTGTTTGTCCCAACAACTAGCTTTAGGAATGAAACATTAGTCCTCTTCTTCCAAATGGCAATTTCCTTGCTCTCCTTGTCCAGCTCCACTGTGATCCCACCAGAGAACAGATTGAGCTAGCCTGCATTCTGCCAGCTTAAGGTCATTGCTGCTTTTGCATTGATCCACCATATTGTTAAATCATTGGACAATCCAGAAAACAGTGATCTAAATCAGTCTAGCTCAGGGATAGGATCATTCTGTAGGGTATTTCATGTGGGAGAAACAAACAAACAAGCAAACAAACTGATGTTGTTGTTGTTGGACAGAGTTTGCACAGGCAGCCAGTTGAGAATTATGCTGTTAGTTTTGTTCTGCTCCAAGTTGTTTATTGGAGCACAGAACTAAAAAGATTATGGCATTCAAGGGAAAGAATTCCAAAATAGCAGATGTTTCATAAACTTTGATAAATAGAAATGACAAGTGCAAGTGCCTTGACTTGGAAAAAGGTATCTGGACCACACAGCTGCCGTGAAAGCTAATCGAGGTCATTTAAAGGGTGGCAGCAAAATGTACATGCTATGCAGTTGCTTAAATAGAAGGGTTTTCCCCTTCAAATGAGAAAGAAGAAATCTAAAGGATTAATCTTATGCAGTTTTATAAGGAATATACAAGCAGAAAAATGAATTGAAGTGGGAAAATTAAATGAAGAGAAAAAGAAAACTAATGAAACAGAATGGAGTGTCTTGTACTTATTCAACGAAATGTGGCCATATCTTTATCTTCTCATCTTTTCAATCTCTGACAGTTCTGATTTCTCCAGAGAGCTACTGAATGATGGGGCATCCCAAAGAGCAAAGATTTACTGTTGCTTCCTTCTCAGAATGCAGCTGCAAAAGCATCCTTTGAATAAATCAAAGCAGTCTTTAATTCAAACTTATGGCTTTATTCATTTCATCACCATCCACTAAACAGTACAGTGGAGATATGAGACTGCATCCCTCTTTAATTACCCACTTTTGCCACTGTATTATATTTTATAATCAGACCTCTGTTGCTTAGTCCATTTCTGGTGTTTCAGTTTGAAAGCTACCTACTCTAATGGCAATTGGTACTTTTGTATAAACTTTAGTGTATAAAACTTTATTGTATAAAAAGAAGAAATGATGGAAAAATAATCATTTCGTTCAAACCCTGTCTCCCTCCTGACCCCATTTATTCATCCCTACTGAGACCTAACTTGCTGTTTTTTTTTTAAATAAGGGCTTTATTTGCTGCCCTGATATCTCTGTTATCTATTTGCAGAGTTATTTGATCTGAGCAATTTTCATTAGTGCACTTACTGATTTTGTGTTGGTTTGTATATAGAGTGAATATACAAATATAATACTCACTCATACATACCATACTTCAAGTATGAAATTACTATAAGCCAAGTACATAGTTACAAGCTAATATGGACACAGGTCTAATATGTATTGTGTACTTATTTCTAAATCTAATAAGTTCTGAATTATATTCAGAAAATATTACCTATTTCTGAATTCTTCTGTTTAACTATTTTCTTTTACCATAACTTGGATTTTCTCCTCATCCCCTCCATCCTCCTCAAATAAGTTTTCCAGAATTAGGGAGAGGGAAAGGATTAACTTCACACTTCTCTTCCTAGAATTCTCTTCTCTTCCTGCAATAGTTAATTGTTCCCACCTGTTGGCAGTAATTCACATTTTAAAAAAATGTATGGTCTGAATGGAAAAACTAATTTAAAGCTGTGTCCAATTGTGTCACTTGAGCCTACAAAATTATGTATACCAGGGATGTCAAACTCATGTTGTCGTGGCAGTATGAGATGATGTATTGGGACTTTTTTCCCCTTTGCTAAATGGGGCGTGGGTGTGGCCAGTGTAGGGAGCATCCGGCCCCTGGGCTGGGATATAGCTCCACCCATTGATTCTCAGAGCTGTGAAGGTCTGCCAGATATCAGGAGAGCTCAGAGGACATTTGACAACATTGGGAGACTTGGGAAATAAATTGACTAACAAGCTTTGAATGTGACTGAAAGTAATTAGTTTCATATGTCCTATTTAGTTTCTTCTTAGAAAGTGTTTGTAGTCTCAATCCAATGCTTAGAGTATTAAGGTGACAAAGTATCCCTAAACTTTATTTCCTACAGTCTAGTGGGGCAATGATATAACTTTCACTGTTATAAAGGAAATAGTAGAAAACTCTTCTTGGAAGTGGTGAAATGAACATATTGCAATCTATCCAAAGAAGCTTAAATTTCCTACTTCAGTCTGTCAGCATCTGTGCTTTAAAACATAAAGATCCCAAGATTAATTTCTAGAATGGCAATAATCAAAGTAATGAATCATTCTAAGATAACAGTTTAGCTGCCTTTGTCACTTCAAAATAACTAGCTACTCAACTGAACAGACTGAACCTGGCTGTAATGACTTGGTCTGTTTACCAAGAATAAGTTGGATGGATTTAGCAGTACCTGAATATAAGGTATAAAGACATTGCAGAATCCTTCTGGCAGCATTTCATTGACTTCTGAGAATGAGACAATAGGTCAACAGCATATTGTGTTCTCATATTATTTCATTTTTTTCTCAGAGCCAGATGTAAGATGGAACTTGTTGCACTTGGGAAAAAAAGGGAGGTTGCAATTTGACCAGACATTGGAAAATATAGCAAAGAATAAGGGATCTATTCCCTATAACTAACCAATCTACTGAAGATGGAAGACAGCAAATTTGAAATAATACAATTAGGACTTTTAACTCTCTAGTTCAGAGTCCAGAAACATCTGTGAAGAAAGAATCCTTCTAGACTTTGAGAATCTTTACATAATACATTTCTTTTCAACTTTGCTTTGAAACTTTGGAGTTTTTCATTTTTTCTTCTCTACCTTTCAAAGGATCTGGCTAGCTTCTTACATTTTTTTTTAAATTTTTGAAGCTGGGTTAAGAAACAGGTGAGAACAGCATAGCAATTCCTAAGATTGCAGGAATTGCCCAAAGAATTGCCAGTTTATGGAAAGAATTAATTGCTATCTCTGTGAAAATTCTTCACAAAGAAGATCAGAAATTTGAATAATTTAAAAAGATTTCAAGATTATTAGTAGCCATAACTCAGTGAGACAGCACAATCCAGATTCATATTACTCTTCCCATGCAGAAATCTGATTAAACATTTCTCTGAAACTTTCCCAAGAGACCTTTGAAGGCATGCTTGGGAATTCTTAAAAATGCCACTGAGTATATTTGATACTGAGTATATTTTTTGCTGGAAGTGACTAAAATATGAATGTTTTCTCTTCCATTTCTTCCATCATTCTAAACTTCCCTGGAACTTGATATTGGGATAAATAATAGCAAAATAAAAAAACTCAGAAAATAAAAATGTAGAATAATAAAAAGTTCTTGCAAAAAAATACAAACAACAAACAAACCTACAAAAAAACCTTAACTCTTTTTCTCTCTGATTCTTAGCTACAACTAGTTAAACAGGGAAAATGAATAGAAAACCACAAAGCAAGAAATAGACAGTTGTATCTTGTGCCCATTTGTTTCTAGTAGTTCTTTCCTCCAATTTAATAACCTAATTCATGAGGATTTGTAGCACACTTACATATTTTAGGCTAGCCAAAATAGTGGTAAAACAATGTGGATTATTTGATTTAGATTATAATAGAAACTCATAAATCTGGGGGAAACATGATTGTCTAACAAAAAGAGAAACAAAGCACTCAACTTCATTTAATTTTTAATTTATTTATTCATTTGTTTGCTTGTATCCTGCCTTTGTTATTTTTACAAATAAAATGGTGGACATATCCAACACACCTTCCACCTTTTATTTTCCCCACAATAATAATCCTTTGAGGTGGGTTGTGTGAGAAAAAGAATGTGACTTGGCTCTAGTGGCCCAGAATCACCCATCTGGCTTTCATGGCTAAGATAGGACTATAATTAGGCCCAACTGCCATCCAATAGACTCATCTATGAAATTAGCAATCATCCCAGAATCCAACAGAGTCAACAATTATCTGGGATAAAACAATTTTTAGCTTTTGGATTGAGCTGGAACTTTAACCCACACTTATTTCATTCTAATCTATCCTTTCTGGGAAAAGCTCTGATGAGCTTTATTGTTTAACCATGGAAGGCATTCCTGTAGCCATTAAATCATGAAAATTCATTGGCGAGCCAGATCTTTGATTCTTACATAAACCTGACAGCAGAGCAGCTGAAGATGATATCAGTTCAAGATGGTAAATATAAATGCCAACCTTGAATGATTTTCTGTTGTTCCCAAATTGGAATGAAAACTCTCTCTACTCCCCAGTTACTACTTTTAAAGCATGGCTTGATTGCAGCATTGTGATAATAGTGAAGGGATTGGGTCCTATTTTATTTCTAATGTAGGGGCTACAACATTACAGCCCTTGCTAAGAATAATCATAGAAAGAAATAAAATAGAAAGAATAGAGCTTGTTTGAAATGGAAATGATCAAAATGGAAACAAACTCTTAGAAGCTGAAGGTGGCTAGAGGACAGTAACTTTTATAGGCAGCCATGAATTATTCAATTCCATCCCATACTTTCATGCAACTTTCATTATTTCATTGTTTTTAGAACAATCTCTAAACAAATAATCTCAAAATGTCAGCTTAATAAAACCTGCCTTAGCCAAGAAGCCCCTATGTTGCTTGTAATTTCATTTCTTTTGGTTCCTGTTCCAGAATGCAAAATCTGCCTGAAGGCAATACTTAAGAAAAAGAGCATTCAGTGAAACTGAAAATATCCATAAAGCACCTGGTTTATTGATTATTAGGGTTCCAGTAATAAAGGTTATAATTTGAGGGTGTGTCTACTATCCTTATGCAGCATGGAGATAAATGTGGTTAAAAAAATATCGTCAGATGACTAATTGCCCTTGAATGTTTGTATCTCAAGGACCAGATCATTTGCATCTTAGTGTACTGAAGGGAGCTCCAATGGTCTAGTTCAGGGGTGTCAAACTGGCAGCCCGTGGGCCAGATTTGTCACACACAGGCCATGTCCATCCCAGCTCCATGAATGGGAAAAACACTACAAAACTTCACGTAATGAAAATGTTACAAGGCAAGTTTGACAAACATGGTCTAGTTGAAGATTATCTTTGAGAAAAAATACATTATCTTTGGAAAATCTTTAAAAATGAGTTAAATCTTTTATTTATTTGTTTATTATTCGGAGCCTCTGTGGTGCAGTGGTTAGAGTGCAGTACTGCAGGCTACTTCTGCCAACTGCCAACTACCTGCAATTTGGCAGTTCAAATCTCACCAGGCTCAAGGTTAATTCAGCTTTCCATCCTTCTGAGGTGGGTAAGATAAGGACCCAAATTGTTGGGGGCAATATGCTGACTCTGTAAACTGCTTAGAGAGGGCTGTAAAGCAATATATAAGTATAAAACAGAGAAAACATTAACAAAAAAATGTGTACAAAAAAACCCCATACTTAGGCGGAGAAGGCGGAGCTTCGTCTCGGTGCTACAGCTGCGATCTCGGGGCTCTGAGATCGCAGCTGATATTTTCGC
>BHFT01064409.1:0-11393 GCA_004320025.1 Laticauda laticaudata | reverse complement strand
TCCCGTCTCAAAGTGCCCCTAATTGCATAAACCAGAGCGGACAACAACGGAAAGGAACGGATGGGGGGAGGACATAGCCAGGATGGAAAGCGGATGCCCCCTCCCCATGGGAAGCCTAGAGATGGGACGGAATGGCACATCCGCCAGAGCTTTCCGGGGGGAACACAGCGAAGCAGACGGCGGCAGCGGGAAGGAATGGCATTGCAGAGTGGTGCTGAGCGGATGAAGCGTTGCAAGAGAGGAAGCCTGAAGCGGATGCCCTATGCGGATGCAGGCATCCACTACGCATGCGGGGAAGGATGCATTGCAGTACAAGCCCCGTTGGCATATAAAAGGGAAGCACGCTTGCAAAGCAGGTCACCATTCAGTAGGAAAGACCTGCGCCACAACCAGCTCCAGCCCCAGCCAGCCAGCAAGCCAGCACGCCAACAACCATGGGGGAAGAGAAGAAAGCCTCTGCCATCTGCGGCCAGCCCTGGCAAGAGGCGAGGGCCACCATTTCCCACCCCCTGGCCCTGACGGCTTGCATTCTGCTGGGGGGCTTGCTGCTGCTGGGGATGATTCTTCTGGTACTGGAGCTTCTCGCTGGCCGCTGCTCCTGGTGCTTGAGTGGCTTCTGCTGGTGGTTTTACTCTTCTGCGTTTGCTGCTCCTGGTGCTGGTGCATTTCTGCGTGCTTACTCTGGCGGACTCGCTGCTCCTGGTGCTTGGTTGCCTTTCTACTGGTGGCTTACTCCTGGCTGGCGCTGCTCCTTGTCCTGCTGGTGCTGCCTGCTTCCTGCTGTGCTTCCTGGTACTCCTGGTGCTGCTGGTAAACCTGCTGCGTCCTGGCTGGTGCTCCTGGTCTGCTGCGTGCTCCTGGTCATGCTGGTGCTCATGGTTCCTGCTGGTCCTGCTGGTGCTTCTGGGTGCTGTTGGTGCTTACTCTGCTGCTGATGATCCTGGTCCTGCTTGTCTGCGGCGCTGCTTGGGTGCTTATTCTGCTGCTGCTGCTGATCCTGCGCTCCTGCTGGTGCTTCCTGGCCTGCTGTCCTGCTGCGTCTGCTGTTGGTCCTGGTTCCTGCTGATCCTGCTGTCCTGCTGTCCTGCGGTGCTCCTATGCTTCCTGGTCCTGCTGCGTGGCTCTGTGTCCTCTGGCTGGTTGCTCATGGTCCTGCTGGTCCTGCTGGGCCTTCTGGGCTTGCTTTGGTGCTTACTCTGCTGCTGCTGATCCTGGTCCTCTGGCGCAGCTGGTGCTTATTCTCTGGCTGCTGCTATCCTGGTCCTGCTGGTGCTGCTGGCGCTGCTTGCTGGTGTTGCTGGTGCTGCTGGGTCTGCTGTGCTGCCTGGTGCTGCTACTGTTGTTTGTTGCTGCTTTGCTGCTGGTGGTGTGTGGAGGAAGCATCCCTAGCAAACCTCAAAGCCCCTCTGATTAAGGCCCATATGGCCCTGCCAGAGGGAGGAAAGAGCATGCGCTTCATGAACGGGAGAGGAGGCAATACTCCATTGAAGAGGAACATGAGGATAGGGTGGCTGGAAATGGCTGAGGAAGAACGATATCTATGCCATAGAGGGACACAGGCTCTATCAAGACACAAAAAGAAAGCATGGCTGCTTGGAGAGAGAAGGCGGAGAGCCTGGCTACACTCGGAGGTGCTCCTCAGCCTGGTGGAAGCCACATGCACACCTGGTACGGGAAGGCTGCACTCAAGAATCTGCCAGGCCACGCGTCAAGCTGACGGATCAACAGAGACCTATGTGACTGGCAAGTGCAGCTTCTTTGTTAGGGGTGGAGATCCCACCATCCCGAGGAGCAGCCCCTATCACAACCCTCTCTCATTCAAGGCAGCCCGCAGAGAGCCAGTCTCTTCTGGCCAAGAGAGTCAGCTCCTGTGTTCAGGCAGGTATCTGTGGAGTGCCCCACGATGGCAGGACCCCCCCCGACAGCTGCACTCCCCGTGGCCAGAGCACATGGAGGACCCCTGAATCGTTGGAGCAAGGAGAGGGCATCTGAACACCAGAGACAACCAACCACCACCCCCAGCTCCACCCACAGAAAGCAGGCAGAGAGCCAGACCTGAGGGCAGAGCCACACTGTCCTGCTGGAGATTCAGGGACACCACAGAAAGCAGACGTAGATCTCCCTCTCTCAGCTTGGTATACACCAACGTTCCCATCTCTCCAACCGCAAGCCCTTCTCACCTACATCAACCAGACCCTTGATGAACATGTCGGAAATCACAGTGCCAGGTGATAAAGGACAGGATCACCGATCTTATTCACAACCCTCCAGACCACAGCTTGAAAACCTGCTCCCACCAGTCCCACCCAGTGTGGATGTCACTTCTGCTCCCACCCAGGTGATGTCACTTCCCATTCCAAGGCCTTTCCACAGCCCCTCACCTACCAAAGGCTAACAGCTACCAGGAAGCTCCAGCAGCACAGGAGCCCTTCCCAGGTCCAGGTGCAGGTATTTTTTTTTTTTTTTTTTTTTTCATCGAACGCCACCAGTGCCACCAATGCTACTGATGCACTGATGCCACCCACGCCACAGATGCCACCGATTGCCCACAGATGCCACCCCACGCCTGACCTCCCTCAGCTGGCAAACCAGACTCCCCACTACACCTCCTCCTTCCTTCCCCCACAGGCAAGCCCGGCCTCAGAAACATCTGTCATCAGTATTGGGACTGACACCCATCTGTCCTGGAGGAAGGGCTCTCAACATCACAGGACTGAGCCAGCTCTTCTTGAGAGCTTTCCTCCACAACACAACGTCTTCCTGTTGTCCTCTCGGGGCCAAGGCACCCAATGACGCTCTCAGACCCAGCACTCCAGCAGCAAGCCACCTCCACAGCACTGGACCCTTGCACCCCTGAGACTGCGGCAAGCCTCGAGTGACCTAAAGAAAGTGCCAGAGACTGGGGGCTTCCTGTTGACTTTATCTTTGCTTGGGACACTTGGATCAATTTTGCTTTTACAGCTTGTTATTAAGAAAAAAATTATCTTTGCTCACACACTTGCTTCATTTATTTAGTAAAATAAAAAGTCTTTGTGGAAATTTTAGAAACTGGGTGTTTAAGCCTTTGCATGCCTGTGGATGGGTTAAGCTAGCAGTGGGATGGGCAGGGATACCTTTGGAATGGGTATAGCGATGTGGTGATGGGCAGGGATACCTGTGGGATGGTGAGGGATACCTTTGGGATGGGTAATAACTGTGGGGATGGGTTAGGATACCTGTGGATGGCTAATAAGCTGTGGGATAGATAAACCTCCAAGTGCAAGCAATAGTGGGACTGTATTAAGGTTCACCGCCAAGTGCCACACCTTTGGGCCCTTTATTATCCAATAAGCAAGTAATCATTGATCCACACATTTCAACATAAACCAACTCTTTATTTGAATGCCCCTGTTGATTGTAGAGCCACTCAGCATACATGAGCCCAATCTCATCAGTGTGATGAACAGGTCAAGGAAGCATCCATTAAAGCATCTATCATCCTGCTCTGCACTCACTGCTCCAGCTGCGGAGTTGCACCAGTGTCTCAAGGAGTCCGCTGCCTTTCTTCCTTCAGAATGAAGGCTTCTGTTGGGGCCTTGGCACATTCAGAGTGTCTATCAGGTTTCACCCTTGCCGTCGCCATCCCAGGCTCCATGTTCCCATTGCCTTGTTGGAAGGTCCTCTGTTGGAGCCTGTTTCTGCAACACTGGGAGCGGGTGCGCATGAGATTGTGCAGGATGCAAGCAAGCTTCCACGATGGTTTAATCACGGTCTGTGGGCGATGCTGCATGGTGGGAGAAGTACCTGTGAACCTGTTGGCCAAGGAGATACCCAAAGGCGTTCTCCACTTGCCCTGGACAGCCTGTAGTTGGAAGTTCCCTCTCTTCATGGGTGAGGCCATCTGGAAGTGTTAGGGCTTCATAGGTAAGGTTCTGAGAGAAGGCGTCATCCCCCACGATGAAAGTAGGGCACATCTTGTGTGTTTGTTGGGCAGGGGCGTCTGGATCTGGGAAGCCCATGACTGAGGTTTGCGTTCAGCCCTTCCTTGAGGTGACTGGCATTGTATATACCTGGGCATCTGAAAGCTGACCCGTTGCCTGAAGCACGAATGTACATGAACTATGTAATCAGCATCGACCATGGCGAAGAGGATGTAATGCTGAAGAAGCCCTTGTAGGTTGAAATAAGTGGACCTTGAGTTTGGCTGGAGCTTTCAGGCACGTGCTTGCCATCTATGGCTCCCACGGTGTTGGGGGAGGTCCACTTCTGATACCACTCCTCTTGCAACTTTCTTCCAGCCTTCTTCAGTGAGGGGCACTGGAGGGAGACCTCCAGGTTATCTTCTGATGATAGCCTGCACCACTTCTCTGACCACAATGGCTGATGGTGTTGGATGGGCACCCTCAGCCATAACTGCATGCTCCTGTACCGTGGTCCCGAGGCCAGGTGGACACAGAGTCAGTGCCACCTTGAGCCAGGGTCCAGGCTGGGCCAGAGGTCTTGGGCTCTGCTTGGTGAACCTGGGTCTCAGCCGCTCCACAACTTCATCAAACATGGCTGGCGGCATCCTCAATAAAGTTCTGGAATGCACGAGGGTCTTCAGTTCCTCAACTCCACCATCAGCTTGTTAAACAGTCCCGTACTCTGTTCTTCTGGTGATCCATCTTCGGAACCCAGACACTTCTTGGCCGCACTCCTTTTTCGTTTGTGTAGAAACAGGTGAAAGAGCCTGTAGATGGCCTCACACTGTTGTGTAGAACGATGGTGTACCAAAAAGGATGTGGTGATGATCCATGTTGGAGATGACTGGATGCTGTGGAAGAGCAAGCAGCCAGAATGAGGCTTGAAGAGGTCTGCCACCGCAGGGCTGCTGGACTGAAAAGTGAGATCCAGGTGAGTTCCTCCCCCTTTTATAGGAATATAGGTTTTCCCCTCCGTTCGCTTTTGCATCCTCTTGGCATCCTGCATACATCCGAAATATCCGAGATACATCCCTCTGCAATGTGTTTTTCCGTTTTTAATGTTTGTATGCAAGCTGCATCCATTTTCATCCTTTCTCCGTCCGTGCTACTAACGCTTTGTGTCCCTTCCGCGTCCGTTTCGCTTCCACCCCCCTCGTGTCTGTTTCCACTGGAGCGGATGCGAGTTGCCGAGTGCATGCCACAGCGGAAGCCTCGCGGATATAGTTTGGATGCATAACGGATGACGGACAGATGTAGAACGGATGTTCCCCATATGCGTTGTGGATGCAGTACTGGATGCGTTGGTACGTTTTTTGCTCAAAAAGTTTTTTGCAACGTCAAAACTTTTTGAGCAGATGAAATGTCAATTAGACGGATGCTGGGCACGGATAAGATGGATGGATGAACGGACGCAAGTGAGATACAGACATGGGATCATCACAATTAACCACGGATGGGCAAGTGTTTTTTCTACTGTTTTACACATCCTCTTTCCATCCCGTTGGTCTGTGTGACAGGGCTAAGTACTTTGTTTTATTTATATTTATGAGGACTGCTGGCATCTGACTGAGTTTTTATTCATTTTTGGGGCCTGTTGTTTTGAGCAACACTTTGCCAGATCTCTCTGCGAAGTAAACTTCTCTTAAATTCAGAACCCTAAAATACTAAATTAAGCATTTGAGTCTTCGTGCCTAGAAGTAATGAGGAAGTCTGCGAGTTATGGATACAACTTCATTCTTTTTTATAATAGACTTTTAATCAATTTTTGCTCTGTTGACAAGAATGCTTTTTGGTCTTTCTGGTAGAATATGCATCCTTAAAGCGTCATCAGCATGTTAGAGATCTTTGCCTATTGAAACGTGGAATAAATCTGAAAATTAAGAAATAAAAAATATCGATGTGCCCAGTCTTCTGCTGGATGCATCCCTATCAAATAGCCAATTCTGAAACAAGCCACAAAGAAACCCTTCCCATAAACTGAAAAGACGGACAAGCCATTTGACAAAGGCATCAATCAATAGACTGTTTGAGAGAAACATTTCTAAGTCTGTATTCATTCAGGTTTTTCAAGACTTTTTTTTTGAAGTGAAGGTCATAGCATTAATTGAAAAGACTTCTCAAGAGATATGAAGGAACTTTTAAAACATTACAGAATAGGAAAAATATAGAAGTGTTGAATTTTTTTCAGATTTTCAATCATCTGCCGAAGAAAATTCCATAATCTTCTCTCTTCGGAGATCGTGTAGTCCAAGATATGAAAAAAGGTACAATATATTATTTTTTTCCATCACTATGGCAGAAGACAGTATTAACAACGGATGGAACATTTTCTTGTCCGCTGTGTCCTTTTTACAAATGTTTTGCATCTGTCGGCCAATGTGACAGGGCCTTTAGTTAAGAAAATTGCTGAACCCTTACGGCACTACAGGTCTTGTCCAGGGATGGGATTCAACCGGTGTTACTACCAGTTCAGTGAGAGTGTATTTTGCCTGTGTGTACAGCATTTACAAAAAAACATCAGCTGTGCCGCCCGGACAGCTGACAAGTGCTGCATGTGGGTGTGCAGCATTTGAAAACCCTCTTCTTTTCTGCTTTTTCAACCTCAGCTGTGCCCTTCAAAGCAGCTGAGGTTGAAAAAGCAGGAAATAAAGTACAGCCAAAAGCCTGGGTTGGCAGGCGGGCCAAAAAGTTGACCAAAAGGTCATCACAGCAAACCGGTTCAATGTTGGTTCAATGCTCTTCAGAGCTACTGGTTCTATAGAACAGGCCAAACCAGTATTATCCCACCCCTGGCCTTGTCAATACAAATGATAGTTATGTCAGGCACACCCTATTGCAATTCCTTTGGGTCTTGCCAATGGCTGTCTGATTTTGATACTCTCTGGCTTAAGCCTCCAATATCTCTAATCACATCTACTTTTGATCAATGTTTTTTGAGGTATCCATTCTTCCACTTTTAAGAATACAACACTGTAAGTTGGCAAAGTTGTAGCAAAATCTGTAGCAGAAGCATTTGGATTTCAAACTTTCCCAGAAACACAGTTACAGGTATTGTTGGAAGAAAGCCAGCCACTCAGCCTATTTAAATCCCATACAGCCCCTGGCTTGAGAAACATGATATTCCTGTATGTGATTGGGGTGTTTTGTTTTGTTTTTGTTCTTTAAAAAGCTTCAGAATTGTTAAACTGCTCATCCAGACCTGCAGCCTCTAACTCAGAGTGCAGAGTTGGAAAAATGCCCATGTGGCAAGATTAGAAACTCATTGGTATAGTTGATGTGGCCTTGCCAAGAGCCTCCCTTCTTCTTTATCTTTTTCCCCTTTTTTACTACTCTCTTTGGGTTTATTAACTTTAAAAGCACACCTTTCCTGTTGGGAATCTGGCTGGGTTGCTGGGAGGCAGATTGCTTTCTCTCTCACTTCAGTTCAACATCCATAAGACTGAAGCTTTCTTTAGCTTCCCTTTGCTGGTGTGAGATCATCCTTAAAAGTTTCAGATGGACTCCATTTCATTTCATTTCTTATCTTAAAGTGCAATCAAAAGCCAAGCCATTTAAACTTTTAAATACCTCCAATAAACTTATGCTATCAGGAATATATGTTATGAAAGCCGGAAAAGAAAAGGCCTTCTTGTCATCAAAACTACAATAATTATGTGTCAAGAGTAATTACTACTCTGTAAGTAATACTTCTAATCCTAAGTGACAGGGAAGGAGGGACAGAGAAGTAACAGCAAAACTGCTGGCTATGTGAAATCTGATATAAAATTAATGACCCACCTTAAACTTTTCCCAAGAAAAATCTGAAAAGCAAAAGAGGACTGTTCAATCTGCCTTCCTAATGCTACATTGAAGTATAACCTGCTTAAAACGCATTCCATCAGATAGGCATTGGCCAGAAAGACATTGGAATAAAGAAACATTTATTCATTCATTTGTACCTCTCACTTGGACTATCAAAGTCACTTACACTGTTTTAGAAAAAATAACTAGCACATATATTTTGAAAGAAAACAAGAAAAAAAGAAAACAAGAATGAACATTTTACTCCTATATTTATCTGGAAGTAAATTCTATTAAATTCAGTGGGATATGAATAGGATTGTGCTGTTTGTTACCTTGTGGTATGAGAATGAGAGCAAAGTGTTTCCTGTTGCTAAGGTGGCCTTCCATCTGGTTCTTTGCTTGTTGGATCATCTGCCAAAGAATGGAGAAGGAGACATAATCAGAGGGAGAAGATGAACATTTTTCTTCTAATATCAGAGTTTTCTCTTGTAATAAACTAGCATGAAGATTTTAGTTGTCGTAGTTCAAAAAATAATGGACTTCCCACCATCGAACATGTAAGATTAGTAACACAGATTAAATATCCTACTTAAGTAATTAGAGACAATAAAATGTTCTTTCCTTGAGTTGGTCTTTCCAGTTTCCTTTCCTCTGATACTTTCCAAATTCCTTAATATTTTATTTGTATCACAAAATGAATACATTTACTGTCTTAATTTTTATAATGATACCTACATAGGTATTCTTAGCTTACAGAGCTTTTTTTCTCTTATTCTTCATTTTCTGTATAAAATAATGAAATTCACCTGTACAAGAAAGGAAAATGATGTGAAAAAATATATCAATAAATTTTATATGTTCATTTTTCAAAGCCATTTTTCATGAAGTATGTTTTTTTTTAAAATGTACTTTTATCTAAAGAAAGACAGGAAGTTGCTGATAATGAGATAAAATATGACTACTATATCAATATTTTCAACAGCAGCGTTATTTTACATATACGTAAAATTACCCTAAACAGGAAAGCATTTTTCTCAACTGAGCAGGAAAACAAATACAGATGTATTCTTAGTATGATTTTGGAGTCATTTAAACAATGGTTCTTCCTTGGAACTAGGAAAAGATTTTGAGAATTGTTATACTGTAATTGATCACGATAATAATTTACTTGGATGCAAAATATCCTGTTTTGATATTATACAATTCATAAATAAATTATAAGTGTAGGATAGAGGGAAAAGGGGCATGGTTTAATATATACACTTGAACATATTATGTGCATGTTACATTTATTATTATGGAGTTAAATAGAATACTTATATCAGCAAATTGATTATTTGGGGTCATTGTACCCTAGATCAGTGGTGGCTAACCTTTTTGGGCTCCTGTACCAAAAATTGTATGCACGCTTGCATGGTTGCGCTTGCGTGCCAGCACCCATAAAGCAATGTGCATGCCCCAATGTCCCCTACACGTGCATGCACAATCCCCACCCACCCACCTCAACCGCCCCTTACCTGCACTGTGCCTCACAGCTGATTTTCAGAAAAACAAGAAATGATGAAATGGGGCTGCAGCCTGCAAAGCCTGCAAAAGCCTTCCTCAAGCCTCTGGGAGGCTGAAAAAGGCCTCAAGCCAGCCGTAAATCAGCTATGAGGCGTGCGCATGCCCAGTGAGGTAAGTTTGCCTGCAGTTCATGTGCCGGCACAAATGGCTCTGCGTGCCACCTGTGACATGCGTGCCATAGGTTCACCATCACGGTCCTAGATCCTATAAGCATAATCATAAACATAAGCATAAACATTTGGGTTCCAGCACCCTGAATATTTGAGGGCAATCCAGATATAAATTTTTACATATAATTTATATTTAATCAGGGGCAAATATTAAAAAATGTGTATGTATGTATGCATATGTTTACATACGCATGTATATTGTTTTGTCTCTACCCACATTTTTGTTATGACCAGGTATAACAGATCCTCATGGATTGAACACAAACGTCTGCAGCAGCAATATGTTCATATTCACAACCTCAGGTATGTTGACTTTTCTTTGAGGAAGACTCCATATTATCAAGCTCTTAATGTAATATAAGATATTATTCTTGCTTTTTGTAGATATTCATGCAAAGATTTTGAATGCTTGCAATACCTTTGGTTACTAAAGTGATGGTATAGGTGAAAAGGCTTCTTGTGTGTGTTGAGAGATCTGGATAAGGTTTTCTGAATGGGATGGCCATGTCAGATAGGTTAAGGTCAGAGGTAAAATTCAGCAGGTTCTGACTGGTTCTGGAGAACCAGTAGTGGAAAATTTGAGCAGTTCAGAGAACCAGCAAATACCACCTCTGACTGGCCCTGCCCCCATCTATTCTCTGCCTCCCGAGTCCCAGCTGATCATCTGGGTCTTCTTTTGTTGCCCTGTACAAGAAAACGGAGCTGGAAAGTAGGTTAGTGGGGTGGAAAGAGAATGGGATTTTGCAGTAACCTTCCCCCAGGACTGGGGAGGAAATGGGGATTTTGCAGTATCCTTCCCCTGCCACGCCCACCAAACCACACCCACCAAGCCATGCCATGCCCACCAAGCCACTCCCACCAAGCCATACCCACAGAACTGGTACTAAAAAAATTTGAATCCCAGCATTGGTTAAGGTGCCTTTTCTTCATTGAATGCAGATGGTATTAGCCTTCTTTGGCTTGTATAATGAGCCAACGTATGCAGGTACGATAGAATACTATTCAGTTCTCTTTCTCACCAACCCTTTTTCCACCATCAAATCATACAGTTGGGAAGAATAAATTGGCCTCTGATTCTAGCCTTCTGCTGAGTGCAAGAATCCAAATTAAAGCACAAATATTTAATAAAATGATATTGGCCACAGCTAAAGCAATTATTACAAACTGCATTTATATAATCAACCTTTCCTTGATGTGTAGACTGAGTATTAAAAACAACATTTCTAAAGCAATAGTGAATAATATTTTATCATTGCAATATCATGTATGGTATATTTTCTATTGCTTGAATAATTCAGTCTGAAAAACAAATCCAGATATAAATTTGTACATAATATTTATATTTAATCTGGTCAGATATTCAAAAATGTCTATGTATGTGTGCATATGTTTACATATGCATGTATATTTTGTCTCTGTCTCTGCCTCTCTCTCTCTCTCTCTCTCTCCCCCCCCCCCGCCCCTNCCCCCCCCCCCCCCCGCCCCTGTGTATGTATGCTGTTTTGGATTCCAACCAATAATGTCATTGTCTATCTCATGGAATTTGGTTTGATTCCCCTCTTTTTCTCCAATTACTGTAAAGCTTCTTTTTTTTCTATTTTATTCACATAAGAATTCTAGCCAGTCAGAAATCATCCAAGGAATAGGACACCAGGGTGCAAATCAGATCAGTCTATTTATATCACAATAATACTGTGTAGCAACAGTATCCTTCATATAACCTCACTAAAATAATTACTGAATAATAAAAATGTCTTGATTCTTAGTTACACCAGTCCAGACTATTTATTCTTTTGCACCTCTAAACATATAATTGTAATGCTTGTATTATCAAGACTAATATCAAGAAAATTGTCAAATAAAGGCCCTGTCACACTGCCCAACGGATGCAAAACGTTTGTAAAAAGGACACAGCGGACGAGAAAAATGTTCC
>BHFT01064408.1:0-11633 GCA_004320025.1 Laticauda laticaudata | reverse complement strand
GGTGCTTAATTGACCAATCCGAGAGCGGCCTGTTCGGCCAATCAGTTTTAGTTATTTGGAGTCTTCTAATTTCCATGCACAATAAAAAGACTATTCCTATTCCTATACTATTACTATTCTATTCTATTCTATCCCATCCCTATTCTATTCCTACTGTTCCTATTCTATCCCTATTCCTAATTCTATTCTGTTCCATTCCTATTCCATTCTTATTCCTAATTCTGTTCTATTCCATTCCTATTCTATTCCATTCCTATTCCTATTCTATTCTATTCCATCCCTATTCCATTCCTATTCCTAATTCTATTCTGTTCTATTCTATTCCATTCCAATTCCTATTCCATTCCTATTCCTAATTCTATTCCATTCCTATTCCTAATTCTATTTTATTCTATTCTATTCCATTCCATTCCTATTCCGTTCCATTCCTATTCCGTTCTATTCCTATTCCTATTCCATTCCTATTCCTAATTCTATTCTATTCCATTCCTATTCCTATTCCATTCTATTCCTATTCCTATTCCATTCCTATTCCTATTCCTAATTCTATTCTGTTCCATTCCTATTCCTATTCTATTCTAGGTTGGCTCAGCCTTCCATCCTTCCAAAGTCAGTAAAATGAGGACCCAGATTGTTGGGGGCAATGTGCTGACTCTAAACTGCCTAGAGAGGGATGTAAAGAGGCCTGTGAAGCACTTTATAAGTGCCATTGCCATTGCTTGTTCTATTCTGTTCTATTCTTATCCCTATTTTGTGTCAGAATAGGGGCTGATCTACTCTCCACAGGAATGATGTTCCAATCCAGAGGGAGGGAGCCACCATGAAGGCTCTTATTCTGGGTCCCACCAGATGGACCTTCTTAGGAGAGGGGACCTGCAACATTGCAGGTAGTCCAGTAGATGTGACCAGGAAAAGAATATCTTATCTACACATTATAAAATTTGGAAACTACCTACTCATTTCGCTCACAGAGCCAAGAAAACCTAATTAATTTTGTCATGTTAAATAATTTCATTTTGGCAATATCTTTGCACCAACCTTTTTTTTTTTAAGTGGAGGTTTGGATTATGGATCTGCAGTAACAAGATCAGGAAGATATTTCTGTAAGGTTGCTTGCTTTTTCTTTCATAATCACCTGGCCAAATGGGCATTCTTGCTCTCAGATGGACTCTGCTTGTGGATGGAGGCCAGTAATGGTCAGAGGAAAGCTTTCAAGTTGTTTACACAACCAGTAGGCCTTGATGGGAAGGCCTGCTGTTGTCACTGTTCTCTTCGGTGTTGTTTTAGGCTTGGCTCCCACTCCAGATGATTTCCCCCTCAAAATCAACATTGTCCTGCCCTTTTCTACCCTCTGAAGATACAATTTATTTTTAACAAGAGAACAAAAAATGCCGGTAACATCAAGTAGCAGGCAGGGGATATTGCAATAGCACTTAAGACTTATATACTATAGGTAGTCTTCAACTTACGATCACAAGTGAGCCCAGAATTTATGTGCTGAGAAAATTGTTAAGCAAATTTTGCCCCATTTTACAACTTCTCTTGTCACATTTGTTAAATGAATCACTTGCAACTGTTAAATTAGGAACATGGTTGTTCCGTGAATCTGGCTTCCCCGCTGACTTTGTCAGAAGGTCACAAAAGAGAATCACATGACCCTGGGACAATACAACTGTCATCAATGTGAACCCGTTGTCAAGCACCCTAATGTAAATCACGTGACCATGGGGATGCTACAACGGTCATAAGTGTGAAAAACGGTCATCATTCACATTTTTGTGCGATTGTAACTTCAGTCATTAAATAAACTGTTTTTAAGTCAAGGACTACCTCTAGTGCTTTACAGTACTCTCTAAGCAATTTACAGGGTCAGATCTTGCCCCCAACAATATGACCTAGGAAGGGTAGAAGGCTTGAGTCAACCTTGAAATGGTCAGGACTGAACTGCTGGCAGTGGGCTGCAATACTGCATTCGAACCACTGCGCCACCAAGGAATGACTAGTGTACCCAAACTGAAGAATAAGAATAAATGTGGGTCTGCAGAGAGAGAATACAGGGGAAAAAAACATGATTAGAGGTAGTCCTCGACTTACAACAGTTCATTCAATGATCGTGTAAAGTTACAACTTTTTTCATACTAACACATCACTGCAGCATCTGCATGGTCATATGATCAAAATTCGGACGCTTGGCAACTGATGAAGTTTTGCCGGTTACAGTGTACCAGGGTCATGCAATCACTTTTTTGCAACTTTCTGGCGTGAAATCCATGGGGAAGCTAGATTCACTTAACAACTCTGTTACTAACTTAATAACTTCAGGGATTCACTTAATTGTACTAAGAAAGGTTGTAAAATGGGGCAGAATTCACTTAATTGTCTCGTTAAGCAACAGACATGTTAGGCTCAAATGTGGTTAGAAGTTGATGACTACCTGTATTCAGGAGTGGAATAGATAGATACAGCATATTAAGAAATCATGTGTTAGTTTTTTAAAGGGCTAGCAGAACTATTGCCTTACTTCCTTTAAAAGCAAAAACTATGAAGTTGAAGAAAAGCAGGTTAGACACTGAACAAATGTTTATTTATCTATCACAGGTCTTTTTGCCACAATAACTCACATATATTAAAATCTGTGATGATAGGATGGTCTGAAGAAGTCAGGCATCATGCTTGAGAAATGAAGACCCATAAGTCTTATTACAATTCAGGATTTTTAATGGTGGAAATTCTGCCTGGCTCATATGCCCTAGTACTGGTGGAAAGGAGAAAGAAGTTGCCAATAATCTTTAGGAAAAAATGCTGTTATTTTCAACATAAATCCAATCAAGAAAGTTTCAACTTTGCAGAATTCAGCTTTATTTACATATTCAAATTTAAAAAGCATAATTACAATACACTTTGTTTTATCCAATTTTTAAATGTGCAGACTAAAAAAATCATGGTTCCTTTACACTACAAATAAAACCTGAAAAAAGTTCACCTTACTTAGGACAGGAGTGACTGCATTTATTTATAGTATTTACATCCACACCTATCAACTCAATTAAATATTCCTTTTTCAGACATTGTCAATGCCATATACAAACCATTGAGACTGCCCCTCTGAGAGGCAAGTGACTGACTACACAAACCTAAACATTTATTGGAAATAGGCAGATCCATCTTGCCAGTTGGAAAAGAACAAACTTCCAAATTATTCAGACTCAAAAGTTGAAGCTGGCTTAGGAAAGGCTGCATGCGCCCCTTCCCAAGCTGCCCCAATTCATAAATGACTAACTTTTTGAAAATGTTCCTCTCTTGGCAGGGGAGGCGTAGAAATGTTTTAAGACACAGAAAATAGCAATCAACTTGCCATGCTGCATAATATGAAGTTTGAACCTAACACTTGTGTTCATAACATAGGAAATGTTTTAGCAAAAAAGATACTCCAGTGAGATACTAAAGGGCATGCCCAGAATGTGTTGACTCTGCTCTAGTTCTTTTGTTGTTCTTCATGCTCCTTGTAACTCTTTGCATTACGGTTCTAAAATTAATTGAAAAGGAAGTCTTCCAAACTTTTAAGGAATTTGTCCTTTGTTAAATTCAAATATTCTTGAACTCTATAGCATAGCTTTCTCCAATCTGTTTGTTTTCAATTCTCATAATTTCTAGTTATCATTGGAATTTGGCCATATTGGCTGGGATTATATGAAGTAACACCTAACAAATTTGGAAGACACCAGACTGAGCGAACCTGGCATACCCTGCTCGTTGCTACTTTCTAGTATCCTTTGGTATTTACAAATTTAGACAGTCCACTTTGACTTCTGCATGTATCAGAAGCCATCATCCAAGACCTTCATTTGGCTATCCAGGGATGTGCATTAAAAAAAATGGCAAGGACATATGTAAATAGTCCTTAGCATGAATTTTCCAAGCACCAAAAATGTCCCTTTTGGTGAGAGACAAAATTTTACTTATTTACAAAACTAAGTTGCTTGTTGAATCTTAGATCTAAAAGCCAATCTTTACAACTCTTACAAGCTAACTTTTTGTTCTAGTTGATTGTTTTGCTTTGGGGGAATTACAGAAATCTTACAACACATTCAAAGCCAAGTACACACCAGGACTTCAAATTACATATGTACAAGTGCACCCCTCCCCCAAGCATACACACATACATACATGCACTGGTATCCTATCAATCACCCCCTCCGAGGAAAAATAAGTATGGGAGTAGATGAGACAAATTAGTATATCCAGCAGGCTCAAAGTAAATACAATACTCCAAATATTGAATTTCACATCTATGTGAAATTTGCTGAGAACCTTTTTTTAATAGAATCTAATATATGTGCTCTTATCACATGTAGGGCAATGTCACACCACATGCTGCTCCCTTCTTTTGGCTCTAATTGGGCTACAACTGCTCATAACCAAAATAGTACATTAGGACTACACTAATTACAATCAGCATCCTGTTACTAAGACAAGATTCCCAATGTCTCTCACTGCTTCAGAGAATCTCGGGAGAAGGAAGAGAAAATGAATCTCTGTCCAACCTGACTATGTGAAAGGACACAAAGGGAAGATTTGCTATAAATTACTGGTTCTTGCTGTTTTATATTGTATTCTGGACATACCTAGTTCATTCAATCACCTATGCCTCAACAAGCTTCTTAAAAATAAAAATTATCAGCTTTGCATTGTTATACCATCAATGAGACTGGAATGTTTAATCGATACTAGAAGGTAGATTTATGTTCCCAACTGAATTATCACAACATAGGAACCTTCTCTTTATTGGTCCTAAACTGGGTGACATATTAAACCTTTATTTAGGATAGATTTATTTAAAAAAAATCCCACAAAGTAGACTCACTCTTTGTACAAATACACTTTTGGTGAGGAAGTTAGTTCACATATGTAAGAATAACGTCCACTTTTAAATTTTGGGACCTTATATTCCTCTCAAAAATGAATTAGTTATTTTTGTTTTATAAATCTATCTCCCCCCATTTTTGACTCTGGTCTCATGCTCAAACTGCATAGAAATGATTTTCATTTTGTTTCCATTTAGTGGCCAGGCATGCTCATGTTAAGTCCAAATCTCATTTTGTTCTTCTATAGCACACATCTTTCCCACTTTATTCTGTTTGCCATCTGTTTTCATTGCTTTAGCATTATGAAAAGAGAGGGACGTTGGTACAGACACATTCCTGTCTTTCTGCTCTAGAAGGAAGGCAGAAGAGATGAAGCTTAAAGAACTTGGAAGGAAAATAGTGTCCTCTTGGCCTAGACATTCTAGACCTTTTGAAATCCTCTGGGAACAGATCAAGGTCAGAGTTAATCTTACCAGCCCCTGCAACCTCATGAGGGTCCTTATTACAGAATGCAAACCTTTTCCAATTGTGTACAGCACAAGGTGGCTTCTTTTCATCCAGAGCTGCATTTTCTTTTCTACACCCAGGTTAGAGAACTCACGTCTTTAACTTCCCTTTGCTCAAGGAGACATCAGTTTTAAGATAATCAAATGGACACCCTAAAATGGGTAAACATATTTTGCTTTTCCACTATCAGCAGAATCCAGTCAAATTTAAAAACAAACAGGCCAAGGTATTTGGCTCCTGTCTAAGAGTTGCTTTTTTGTATAAGCTAAACGCCTCTGTCTTACCTGGGCAACCTAGAAACATGATTACAAATTCACAAGAGCATCGTGGACATATCAGAGACTTCTGCTGAAGATCTCAGCTAATCATGGTGCAGGAGAAAGCTAGTTGTTCCAGTTTCAGTACCCAGGAGAAGAATTCTTAAGAGGCAAAAAGCAAATGTCATCCACAGCAGGAGAGAAAGTATGAAGATTATTTCAAAGAGACAACATAAACAATCCAGAACAATGCATATAAATTATGCCCAAATCTGACATCAGGATAGACCAATACTCATAGTATTTTTTTTTTAATGATCCTTGAAAACTAGAAGAGCAAAGCCCTCAGAAAATAATTTCTGAAGCTGCATGTTAAGAAACTTTGTCCTATGGAGCAAATTATACGCTATACAGATCTCTTTACTTTTCCTTTTTTGTATAAGGGGGAAAAAAACAAACAAAAAAGGCTTTGAGACCATGATTAAAACAGGAGCTAGAGGAGAATTTCAGAGCCATATTTGCTACCTAGTGCTAGCAGCTAACTCCTGCTATTACATGATTATTATTTTTTTTAAAGAATAAACTCATTCATTCTTTCACCAGAGACGGGAAATTGTTCCCCATTCTTCATTTTTGGCAATCCCTCTCATAATGCTGCAAATGAAGGCAGTAGATGAGCAGCAAAGCTACTCTGATTATAGACTACAACAAACCTTCTCCTCTTTTCCAGAAAAAAGAGGGACTGAGAAAAAGAGTAGTTTTTGTTCCATTTTGAAGATAACTGAAAGCGAGTGGCAAAGTAAGGCAGAATGCAACACAAAAAGATCTACAACCAAGAGTGAAAAGAAGAAAAACTGGCCCCTTTTGTGCTACCATGGATAATCAACATGTTCAGGGGCATCTGGAGATCACAGAGACTCAGAGGCTACAGACTGGGGCTTTTGCATGGCCAAATTTTACCTGATGAAACCTACCCCAGGGGTTTCTTCCACTAGCAAGTATTGCTTGGCATGCAGTACTCTCTTCTATAGCATTTATCCCACCTTGGGACATGTGCACAGACCCCCGCTATTCCTTGAGACTACACAGTCACACAAGTGGAAGGGGAAAACGCCTTGTGAAAAGTTCACATTGTTTAGCAATGAATAAGCCCTTGCTAAATATCATAGCGATTGGAGCTGTACAATGTTGGATAGTTCTGCCGGGAATACTGGAAGTGATCTACGAGGACGTTGCCTCTGCTGCTACCATACTGGAAATCTCCATGATGTGCAAAGGAGGCAAGTCCATTCTGAGGCTTTTCCGGGGTACTCCAGCGCCGATCCAGGTTTGTTAGATCCCCCGTCGTAATAGGAAGGAGCTGCTTTTTTGCTTCCTGGTTTGCATCATATTTGGTCTGTAAGATAATTTTGCTATCAGTCTCAGAAATCAGAGTATCTAATGAAGTACAAACAACCTAAAGACAAAGGATACATTAACTATCTTGAGAAATATTAAATGAGAAACTGCTAAATTGCTCTTTCCATTTATTAATGAGAAAGCACTAAGTGCTCCCATTGATGATTGATAGGATTAAGAAGTCACCTCAGAATGTGGAGGATTGAGAAAGGAGTCCATGTGGTAGACACTATGGTGGGTTTCCATTATGGCAAAAGGAGAAGCAACATTGCCTTTTGAATCTTGGAGCAGATAAGATGTCCCAACTGGGCAAAACAATAAACTCTAGCCTGACTGGTCAGTTCATTTGACTTGTAGAATCTCACATGAAGTCCCTGCCCACTATTACGTTATTAACTGATGTCATCAATATTCCTGTAAAAGAATGAGCCAGACTGATTCCACTCTGGCTGGATAGGATCAGTGAAGCAAAGTGAGTGTGGCCATATCACACTCAAGACAAGAGGTAGGATTTTTTTTCCTGTCATTTTTGAGAGGAAAATAAGAGTTCTTTGCATTTTTCTGTCTGTACTGAACTGTAATTTGTAATATTATATTATATTGATTTGTTTTAACGTGGTGGGCTGCTAAATTAGAGGCCACTAAAGAAACTTTCACATCTAGCTTATATAGTGTCAGAGTTTCTTTGTGGTATTTTGAAACAACATATCACTTCCTTCACATCAACTACCAACCACGGGTAAGAGGGCAGAACTGTAATCATGTCCTACCTAGACTGTTAAAGGCCATTTCAACTCTCAATAATGGGGAACTCTATTTCATTTGATTATTTTATCATACTCATCTTTCATAACAATTATCAGCTAGTCTTGAGTAGTTTTTATGTGGTATTTAAAATTGTTGCATAATTAAAACTGTTGCATATTTTACACTATAGCTTGTGAGGAATCAACCTAACTTTTGGTTTGTCTTTACAATATTTGTCAGAATTAACTTTTTTTCTGTTTTCTTCCTAAACGTTTAAGGCATACACTGTTTAGTTTTCTATCCCAAAACTGTGGAGAACCATGTTCTTGATTTTGCACCACTGAAATTTGGCCCTGTTGAGGACTGATAGAAGAGAATATTTGTAGCTCAAGACTGAATTGTTGGGTCTCTGGTGCTCTCTGAGCTTGGTTGCTTTCTTGTGGGCCTTTCATTATCAAATTAGGTAAACATTATCAATGATGATGTCACCTAGTTTGGTAATGAAATATCTGCAAAAAAACCCAGTTCAGAGAATACCAAGGTCTCCATATGTTGAGGAGCTACAAAGAAAGAGAACGATGGACCATTTGTGGCTCTCTAGCTTTATACAGCCAACATTTAAAATACAGCTTCATTCACATGATTGAGAAATCAGGAGATAAGAATCCACAAATACAGACATGTACCCCTTTCTCAAGTCATTAATGAAACTTAAAAGGTAATCAAAACTCATTCTATTCATTTTGAGGAAACAGATAACAAACCCTGAGCTAGCATCACCATTTAAAAAGTTAAACCTCAATTATGGTTGAATTCCAGCCTCAGTTCCAATCAGGGCTCAGAGAATGCTTGAACTACATACATTTTTCATTCCCTGTTTGGTCTGAAGTTAATGGAAGGTTTTCCATTGGCTACATACCTTGTTGTACAAAAACACTCCCAGGATAGCAGTCATCATGCCCAGAACATTGGTGGAGGTGACAGGGTTGCGAAGCATGATCAGGGAGACACTAATGACTGTGATTCTTTTTGTGGCATTTGCAACAGAATAGCTCAAAGGGCTGATAAGATTCAGGATGCTGAAGGCAATGACATTCTGGGCAAAGTTGCAGAAGCCGCTGATGGCCAAGAGAAGGATGGTCCATGGCCAATGAGCCATTGAACTCTGTGGAAGAAACAGTCTGTGAGACATTAGCTCACTTAAAAGGAACAGAAGCAGCTACAACCCACTGGTTGTGGTAATTGATTGGTTGTAACTTAATAGTTCTCTAATTAAGCACAAGGATTCCTAGCTTTCAATTCCAATCATTGCTTTTAGAAATGCAAGTCTTATAAATTGAAATTAAGACAAACAGACAATTGAAAATTTAGCCGTTCTTCTGTATAGTCCATTGCCACAATTCTGCTGGAATATGAAACATGTTTCTCATACTCCTTGCTTAAAACAAAAAAAAAAGTGCAATCTAAATAGCGTATGAAGATACTTCTATAATATTTAATCCTAAATGGCTGTAAGCAATAAAAATATTACAAAACTTACAGCATTTAAATAAATATAACATTATTGCATAATTATATCTGAATGTTAGGATTTTAGAATTTAAGAGCTGCATGAATTGGCTGTAAATTTTATTTTGAAGTCAATGTTTTCCCCCCAAATTTTATATTTCTTCCAATATTGCATAGTGATATGAAACTGAAAGCAGCAGAGAAAACAGAGTAATGAATGATGCGATTAAAAAAGCAGTGCACGAGTAATAAATAACAAATCCAAATACTTTCCCAATAAAGCATTTTTTTAAAAAAAATTCTGAACTTGAGCAGTAGGAATGAACATTAAAGCATAATATGCTTTGCTTTCAAGGGCATAAAGATATTTTAGAATAGGCATGCACATGATGTACCCATCTGCAGCTCCTTAAATAAAATGTAATTTTCCCAGTATCATGTTGTTAAAGCATTTTTTTGCCCGTGAATCCAAGTCACAGTATATAAGTCACCAGTTGTTGACATAAAACTATTTTTATGATAGAATTGCGGTGGCGCAGTGGTTTCAGTGCAGTAGTGCAAGCTACTTCTGCTGACTGTTGGCTGCCTGCAATTTGGCAGTTCAAATCCCACCAGGCTCAAGCTTGACTCAGCCTACCATCCTTCCAAGGTGGGTAAAATGAGGAGCCAGATTATGGGGGGCGATTATGCTGATTCTGCAAACTGCTTAGAGGGGATGTAAAGCACTGTGAAGAGGTATATAAGTCTAAGTACTATTGCTATTACAATTTATGTGCACCATAACCATTATAATTAATTTATTGTCAAGTAAAGAATTTTCAGTTCTGATATATCCTCTATTTTTTAACATTTCATTCAAAAATTATCTTTTAGTAAGAGCATAAATGAAAGAGCCATGACAATTGAATCATCAGTTTCAAAGTCAATCTATTAAACTAAAACAGTCTTGTGGGAAAGGTTTGGTTTCATATGATGAAAACAAATTAAATACACTTTTTTCTATAACATACTGAAATCTTGCTTGCTTAAGCCCATGTCACACTGGCCAACGGATGCAAAAAGGACACAGCGGACGAGCAAAATGTTCCATCCGTTGTTTATCTGCTCTCAAAAAGGGGCAAAAATGTGCATAACGGAGCGGATAACACGGACACGGGGAGGACGCAGGGCGGATGCAAAGCGCGGATGCGGAACGGAAGCCTAGCAGATGGAAGCGGATGGGAGCAGATGGCGCAACCGCAGGGCTTCCGGGGGGCCTCAGTAAAGCGGATGCAGAAATGGATACAGCGGATGTAGAACGGATGCTGAGCGGATGAAGCGGATGCACAGCGGATGCACAGTGGAAGCCTAGCGGATGCCTGGCGTTAATTGCGCATGCAGGGAGGATGCATTGCGTCAGCCCCGCGGATATAACGGAAGCAGCTCGGAAGCAGGTCGCCATTCAGAGGAAAAGACCTGCTGCCGGACGGATTGGCTGCCTTGCCAGCCCTGCCTGCATGTCTGCCTGCACAGCTTGCTGCAGCCTTGGTTCATGTCTGCCTGCCAGCCTTGGTGCCTGCCTCCCTGCCAGCCTTGGTGCCTGCCTTGGTGCCAGCCTTCCTGCCAGCCTTGCTGTCTGCCTTCCTGCCAGCCTTGGTTCCTGCCAGCCCTCCCTGCCAGCCAGCAACCCTACAACCATGTGGAAGCACAGCAAGCCTCAGCCATCTGCTGCCAGCCTGGCAAGAGGGACAGGGCTACCATCCCGCCCCCTGGCCCTCACTCTTGGTTCTGCTGGGGCTTCTGCAGCACGGGCTCGCTCTTCTGGGGCTGGGGCTTCTGCTGCTTCTGCTTCTGGAGGAGCTGATGACAAGCACTCCAGCACCAGCCACCTCCACAGCACCTGGACCTTCACCCCTGAGACTGAGCGACCAAGAGGAGTGCCAGAGACTCATTTTTGTTTTATAGCTTCTTGTTAATAAAGTCTATTTATGATTCACACACTTGCTTCATTTCTTTTTTTTTTTAATAAAGTCTTGGTGGAAACTTTTAGAAATGGTTTAAGCCTTTTGCATGCTTGTGGGATGGGTAAGGATAGCTTTGGGATGGGTTAGGATACCTGTGGGATGGGTAATAGCTGTGGGATGGGTTAGGATAGCAGTGGGATAGATAAACCTCCAGTGCAAGCATAGTGGGACTGTATGGTCCACCCTCCAGGTGCCACACCTATGGCCCTTTATTAACAATAATAATGTAATAATTTATCCACGCATGTCAACATAAACACAACTCTTTATTAAACGCCGCTGTTCATTGTAGGCCAACCAAAACATACATGGCCCAATCTCATCCGTGTGATGAGACAGGGCGAATG
>BHFT01064407.1:0-33104 GCA_004320025.1 Laticauda laticaudata | reverse complement strand
ACCATAATCAAAATATACAAATTAATCCTAAAAAAAAGAAGAAAAAAAACTCTGTATTATAAATATAATATTCCTATTATCTTATCATTATCATCTAGCCATAGTGGTAAAAAAAGATCCCAAAATTTCATAAATTGAGTTTATCTATTCTTGCTCTCTACATTTCAATATGTCAATTCTAAGCCTCTCATTTACACATTCTAATATTTTTCTTAAATAATTTCTTCCTCGTAGTGGAGTATGTTTTCATTCATGTCTTTCCAATTTTTTAGCAAATACAATCTAGCGCGCTGTTATCATACACATTTACAATACAAGTAATATTTTTCAATTCTTATTTAGTTGTGTTCAGTCGTAGAATTTCCCAATTAAAAAGTCCTCTTGGTTTCCAGGTCACATGTGTTTCTTCATGTCATTTTTTCCAACCAATATGTGAATTTTAGTCAGTATTTCTGGCTCCTCACACAAGTCCGACCACATATGAGTGATGCTAGTTGATAGCCAGTGTTCTGGATGACCATTTCAAACATTTGTTTCAGATTGTATCTCTTAAACAATTTCTTTTGCCTTTTCTGCTTGCGCGGGGAAGTGCCAGCTGTAAATCATCTTTATACAAGTTTTTCCTCTTATATGCTGTTGACATTGTGTTCATTTTCTATATATTTTGAGAGCACATAATTTTTGCTCATTTCTTCTAAATTCAATCCCGAATGCCGAGAAATTTTTTCCCCGGCAAGCATATCATAGGTTTCTTTTTAACTTTGTCTTCCTTCTAAGCTTTAATTGTGCCGAATAAATTAACCATATTTTTTTATATATCAGCCTTTGCTCATACGCAGACGGCCCATTCAAGTATCTTATCTAATGATCAGTCTGTTGCTATCAATAAATATCCGTTCTGATTTTAAAAGTCTTCATCCCATATCTTGAAGTCGTATTTTGCGGTCATATGAAAAGACCAATTCAATCTTTAATAACCTTGTTCCTCTATTTTTGGACTCGATTTAAGTTCCACCACTTTTCATCGAACCGAATTCCAATCTAAACTGTTTTGTTCCTTTTTTTATAAAGTCTGAGGATAAGGAAAATGCTTCAATAGTAGGAATAACAAGACTTGGAAATTTTCAAATAACAATTGTTTTTTTATCTTTAGTTCCATTTAAACAGCACAAGACTCTCGTATATAATGTCTTCTTAAATACGGCCCTGTGTTTTAGTTTCCCTTTTGTACCATAAAGAAGCAATGGCCAGTCCCAACAAGTAAACATCATGGCCTTCGTAATGTCAACTAAATCTTAATGTTTTCTTAAAGGTGTGTTATCCATTCCTTTCGGACCCACATCAAAACTTGCAGCTTGACTAACTACAGTTCAATTAGGACGCAAGCCAAAACTCCTCTACATTTTCTAGCGATCTTTTGTAAAAAGCATTTATACTTTATTCACTCGCTTCTTTACCCTTGCAATATTAAAACTTTAACAGATTTTTATTTAAATCTTGCAAAATATACTTTTGCCAAAGTCAGTAATTGGTATTGTTTGAAAGAGAAAATAAAATATTCTGGTAAAATTAATTCATCTATAATGTGAAATTTCTCCCTATTAATGACAATTTGCAAGTTTTCTCCATTTCTTTCAAACTCTATAAATTCATCTGTCTGTTTGAGTTTAGCTATAATTATTTCTTGTTAATGCTGGGGCTGACATCTTGCGTCAAGATATATCCCAGATACTTAAACCTTTTCTGTAAGCTGTGATTTTCGCATCAAAAGATCTGTCAGTTTCTTCTCTTTGTTTCAATAAACATATTTTGTTTAAGATGTCTTTAGTTTTATTCTTTGTGTTTATCTTCTAAGCCAGCCCATCCTACCGTATGTCTCTAATCTATTTCCAATAACTTTGGAGCCGTCTATCTAACGGGTCTCCAGAATAAAAGAATAAGTCGGTCAGCAAAAGCTTGTAGTTATTTAAATTCTTCTTTTTTTAATTTTCCATTCCTTTTTGATACTTTTATCCAATCCCTTAATAATTGTCTATTTAAGACACTCTCCAAAGTCGAATAACGAATGAACAAAGGAGATAGAGGAACAACCCTTGTCTTGTGCCCTTTTCTTATATTAGAATAAGCATCTGTAAATTCTCCATGCCTCATCATAACTATTTCTGTCTGGTATATTATATATGGCTTTCTATTTGCTTGATAAATTTTCTTGGCAAAACCATCTTGTTCCAACAGTAACAGCACATTCGAAATCTCCCAGTTCACATTGTCAAAAAGCTTTCTTTGAAGCATCTAGAAATATCAAAGCCATTTCTTCCTCAGGAATGAGCCGTCATTAGTATTGCCAAGGTGTCCAAAATTGACTCTTCATATTGTCTCTAATTTCGGTCTCTTTGGCAACCGCAATCCATTTCTGATTCTGTAGTGAAGTAAATTATTCTATAATAGTTTTTCAGTCGTTTTCTGCTAGCTATTGCAAGCAAAGAATGTTTATAATACTGCTATTCATATTAAGGAAATAGGTCATAGCTTCTTAAAATTTTTGGCCAAGTGGGGGTCAGGGCCTCTTCTTTGGAATAAGTTGTAATATAATAACCTCCTGTCCATGTTTTGTCATGCATGTTCTTTAACATAACTTTGCATGTTCATAACTTCTAAGAGTGGGATACTTTAATGATTGCTTGAAATTTTTTTATAGGAATGTCTGCGCGGAAGCCCCATCTGGACCTAGTGTGCTATCCATTATTTTGTCTCTTATAAATGCCTTCGTTTAAGTTCCTCCATTGTTATATTACTTCTAATCAGTTTCTTCAGTCCTCTTTAGGTATCTTTGGTAAGTTAACATTCTGTAAATACTGTTTAATTTTATCCTCATCATATATTCTCTTGTTTAATATTAATTCCCATAAAAATCTTGAATAATTTTCTTTTTCTCCTTATTACCACAATAAACTTTGGGCCTTTGATCATCTAGTTTCAATATTTTCTCTTTGCGTTCCTCTCTCCTTGTTCTCATTATATATGCTAGCCATCTTATCCTTGGTTTTAATTCTGCTGATCCGTTCAAAATAAATTCTGTTTAGTAAGTTTCTGATTTTCTGGTGCCAGTGTACTTCTTTACGCCTATTAACTTCCATTTTATGCTTAATTAAGCATCCTATGTTTTCAACTTTAAGTTGATCATTTTTTCCTGTGGCATTGTTCTACTTAAATATTTCTTTTTTTTCACCAGAGTCTTCCTTATAATTCATCTTCCAAAGGTCGTTGGAGGCTTAGTCTTTTCCTAATATTCTTTTTCTCTTGTATAACTCTATTATCAAAGCCCTAGCAGTATGCCTTCATTGTATCCCAGACATTCTGGCATTGAAGTATCCTCTTGCTTTTTGTTTTCGTTTAAAGAAAAAGGCTAATTCCTGTCTCCTATGCCATTGTATAGAAATCTTTCTCCTTTAAAATCAGTGGTTTTTAATGTCCATGCATCGACTTTTTTTGTTACCTTCCATTTAATTGTCATTGGACTATGGTCTGCCCAAGTATTTGTTTTCAAATAACTTGTTTCTTGGATAGTGGATTATTAATTCTCTGTGAGATCCAAAAGATTTGCTCTTTTTATGGGTTTTAAGAGGCGATGTGAAAGTTTTCAAAAGTTTAAGTATAATTTATTTCCCAAGTCATTCAAATGAGATGGCTTGTGGTAGGGCATGAGGTTGTACCTTAAGCCTCTGTAAAAACAGTATTATACAAGATGCCAGTGGTACTATTTTGGCTGCAAAATTTCCTGTCCAAATGAATTTAGAGAGTTTCAAACACAATTGTTCATTTCAACAAACTAGCACTAGAGAGAATTGAACTTTTACTTACTTATTAGAAACTTGTACAAAAGTAAAACTGTTAAACATTATTTTTATATAGTGTGAAGATCATGAAAATCACACATCCAAGGTAGCAATAAAGACATTGAAGGGTCCAGAAATGAAACCTGAAGTACTTAATGGCTATATACCAGCCGGACATATCCCTAAACCAATAGTGATGCCAGATTACTTAGCGTAAGTATTTGTATTTTTAATATGCAAAACAGCATTTAAGATCACCATTACATTAAGCCCTAAACCACAATTTACAAACAACACTGGCTTGATTCCAATAATAAACTAAAAACAAATAAGGCACGTTATAAGATTTTAAAATGTAACATATAAATCAACAAGTATAGTTCATTGTGAAGGTTAGTCTTATTTATTTACATTTATTTGCCACCTTTATTTTTACAAATAACTCAGTAGTGGGGTACATATGCAACACATCCTTATCATCCTATTTTCCCACAACAACAACTGAGGTGAGTTGGGCTGAGAATTAGTGACTGGCACAAGGTCACCCAGCTGATTTTCATGGTTGAGGCAGGACTAGAACTCAGAGTCTCCTAAGCCTGTTGCTTTAACCACTAGACCAAACTGGCTCTTTTGTTAAAGTTTGCTGCTTAAGCTGTAATGCTACAGTTTGGAAGAGGATTTCCTAATTTGTTTTAAAATAGAGAGATAAACTTTTTATTTTTTTATTTTTATTCAGCTATGGAGTCAAACATTAAACTGTAATGTGGCTTTAGATTTGTCATAGCCTTTATGTGAACTCAGCTATTGCTTGGTAAATATCTTAGGGTTTAACCAATGGTCACTTTGTCAAATCATACTTTAATCATGTGAAGTGTAAATACATGAACTTATTGGAATGTTTAAAATATCTGATTCAGTCCATTCCACCAAATGTTTTCCAGATAAGTGATTGTCCTGATTTTTGCAATCCAAATATTATATGCCAAGGAAAACAATGATTCTTGTCTTATTGATGCAATTTTTAATAAACTAAAGAATTTTTCATGTTACACATTTTAAAGTTAAATTTTCCATATTCTGTAATTCACATATTTACAATTTACTGAATTGTTGACATAGCACTGATTGGAATCTTATTGCTTATAGAAAATACCCAGCAATTCGGACAAATGAGGAAAGAGACCGTTATAAAGCTGTGTTTAATGATCAGTTTTCTGAATATAAAGAACTGTCTTCCGAAGTTCAGGCAGTTTTGAAGAAGTTTGATGAGTTAGATGCACTTATGAGGAAGCTTCCTCAGCATTCTGGAAATACTCTTGTAAGTATGAATCAAAAGTTTGTATTTATAAGCAGATATTGAACTATAAGCTACCTGATCAGTGATCTTATCATGATATCCCTTCATTTTTGGAAATCACGCATATTTTATATTTCTTACTAAGGTCCATTACTTGTTATTTATGATACAAAAAAGATCTTGTTATATAACTTTACACTATTATCTAACAATAGAATGATTGGAACTACTAATCACTATATTGCCTGGTCTACTTTCTCGGTATTTGTAATACAGATGCATCTGTCAGGGGCACCAGCTTCTAACAGAGCTCGGAAGTTATGCAGTTGTCACCAAAGTTGATCCAACAAGCAAATGATCTCTTTATAGTGACATTCAAACTTTGCCATGAACAACTTACATATGTTAGAATAAAACACATGTGGCATTGAGTTATTGCTGTACTCCTCTTCAAGTAGCTATCTCATTTAGTAACTTTTCATGAATATGACAGTAATTTTTTTAAAAAGTAATTTTCCAACCAGTATGAGCACTTACAAACAAACCATGCACATTGGAATAAGTAAAGGCTTGTGTGATTATTATGAGAGAACTTTATCTAAATGAGACAGCAGCAACTAATAATCTTTGCAGCCTCTTTGTGTCATGTTGTCTTAATGACCATTTTGCTTCCAGTTTAAGGAAGGAACTGCAATTGCTAAACAGGGAGAGGTTATATTGCTCTTTCTGGGGAATCTACCATTCTTTTTTGTTCGTTACAAAGTTTTTGATTGTTTATAATATTGTATACTACCCATAGTCATGGTGTCAGAAGGTAGCAATGTTAAAAAGTTGACAAACGTAATAGAAAAAATTGTACAAAATAGAAAATAAAAGTTATATAGAATATTATAAGTTTAATAAATAAATGAAACATATTGATATTTTATATTTTTTCTTTATTAGGAACACGATAGAATCGCCAATGTTCTCCAACAGTACAAAAAGAAAAAGAATGTGAGTATTGTCTTATTTATATATTCATTGTTGTCATTGACTTATAGCATACATCAGTCCAGAGCAATAATAAAAACACCACCAGGGATCTATGATCTTTTAGGATTTACACCAGTTTGCTGATATTAAAAGAACCATTATTGCAAAGGAAATCAGCAATGACAGACTATAAGATTAAAACCCAATGTGTGTGTATATGTGTGAATGTGGGTATACACACACATACACACACAACACATGCAAATCTTATGAATCTTTCTACCAAATATGCATCTTATATGCTAAGAACCTCTTGCTTCTCATCAGGAAGGACAATTGCTCTGTTCATTGCTATTGCAACAGATCAGTCTGCTGTGAGTCCTTTTGCTTCTGATCTTGCCTGAGCTAGTCTGCCTATATCCCTAGTCTGGTGTAAAACCATATCTAGAATGAGGAAGTTCCTAAATTAAGTTCTTGACATCTTCAAAGAAGTTTGAAAAATATGCCTGTCTGTAATTCTATTGTTTATACTGTACCGGATGGACTCATTGACCTATTCAATGTAAAATGGATTTTATAGATTCCTGTGTTCTCTCATACTGAAATCAGTGGAATTATTAGTTTTTACTCCATTTACTGATAAATGGAGACAGGATTTCAGCATCAGATCCAATAACAGCTTGGCTGCCTGAGATGTTTATATCAAACCAAATCACAGTATATTTTAAGAATTTTTATAGCGACTGCCAGGATTTCATATTTGAGCCAAGGATTTCCTATGTATCAAGTGTACTCCCAATAAGATAGGGATTTGATATGCATAAAATTATATAATATACTTTGTGTATGAAATGGACATCAAAGGTAAGAAAGAACTATTAAGGATAAATTGCTAAGATAATTTATTCTCCAGAATAAAGTTTTCCTTAGATTTTATTTTCATTCATCTTTTATTCAGGCTATAGAAATACTAATTTCATAAATTAAATGTACTGTTTACAACATTCCAAATGCAGGTAGTCCTCCACTTACAAGCCATTCACTCAGTGACTATTCAAAATTACAGTAACATTGAAAAAAACGTGTGATCAAAATTTGAATGCTTGGCAACTGGTTCATATGTAGCTGTGTTCTGGGTCATGTGATCACTTTTTGAGAACTTATGACAGGCAAAAGACAATTGGGAAGCCAGATTCACTTAACAGTTATGTGACTAACAACTGCAGTGATTTACTGAACAATTGTGGCAAAATGCGGCACAACTCACTTTACAATTGTCTCATTTAACAACAGAAATTTTGGCCTAAATTGTGGTTTTAAATCATATATTTTATTACTTATCCAGCTAACCTAAAGGGATGAACATTGTAATTTTACTTACTGAATCATTTGTATTTCAGGATCCCACATTTCAGGAGAAGAAAGAACGATGTGAATATCTAAAAAACAAACTTTCTCACATAAAACAAAGAATTCAGGAATATGACAAAATTATCAATTGGAATACTTAGAATAACTTTAATTTTTCCAACAAGATTTTTTACCATTTTAAAATATTTATTGCCACTATTGTATATTTTTCTTGTAAAATTAGTAACTAAAATCTAATGTGTATATTGTGAACTAAGGAAAAGTTTTATCTACTGTAAGGTGGAAAACTTTCTAAGAATGTAGTTAAACCATGTGCACTGTTGATCCTATTCTAAAATAACAGATAAAATTAATATCTTTTTACCTTTTAAATTCAAAATATTTGTATTTCTATCACTGAGATATTTTCCTAAATGTGACTATACTGTAAACAGGTATGACTGCCTTAATTTCATGAATAGCTCAGTTACATGAATGTTGTTTTTCAGAGATCCATATGTATTAAAAATTGCTTTATATGCCACTTAACTATGTATAATGACCTACTTGGAGGGACAGGGGACCAGATTCTAGCCATTTGCTCCTTTGGCAGGCAGGAACTTGGATTCAGGTTCTCCACAACTCAGCCATGTGTTTGGTGATTTCAGCTCTAGGAACGCAAGTTCTTAATTCTCTTTTAACAATTCCTAGTGAAATGTTGCAGAGTTTGTGTTTAGGAGAAAGATTCACATTCATGGAATATTGGATTGAGTTCTATTATGCATTAACATTCTTTTTTTTCCCTTATTTTTTGGTCTGAGTAAATACATCTTTATATGTATGAACTAATAAATATTTTAGTTATAGAACAAAGTTAACTTTCTATAGAGTACAATCATCTTGTTCAGCAAATGTACTCAGCATTTCCTTTGGATAGCCACATTTTAAAATTAAATAATTTTTAACGTTTAATATTTGTAAACCTTGACATTCTAAGCAAAAATTGGAGTTGTATTTTTGTTACCTGCATCTGTTTTGCAACAAAATAGGTATATGAGATTCCATCTAACAGGGCTGTAGCATTTAAAAATATCTCAGTTAAGCAATGTATAATCTTTTTGTTGGAGGGGTAGTTACTTCATGTTTTCTTGCTGGACCATATGGATGTGGAAACAAGTTCTGGGATAAATATCATTCTTTTAAAATAGAGTATGATGTAGAAAGGGACGTAAATCTAAGTGTTTAGATAACTGTCATTTTATTGAAAATCTATCCCAGGGCTGTCAAAATCCCGACCCATGGGCCGGATACGTCACGTGCTGGCCATGCCCACGCACGATTTAGCGAAGGGGAAAAAAGTCCCGATATGTCACATGACACTGCCATGACAATGTGAGTTAGACACTCCGATGTATCCCAACTGTAACTTACAGGGAATGCATTTTGAGCGTAAAGTGCAATCTTTCTCAGAGAAAGTTATTAGCTTTGTGTGGGAGAATATCATTAGGAAAGTAAGCATTAAAAGACAATGTAAAACTATCGAAGAAAAGCAGCATTCAACTAAAATATTTTCAGACTGATACTGAATCCTACTTTTCTATTGAAAGATAGTGTTGTCATGTATATATCATTGAAATGTCAACTAGTCTCACCTCTTAAATTCAGTTTGGAGGAGTGATTATAGCTGACTTTTTCTAAATAGCTACTTAAAATTTTGATTAAAATTATTCAGGGCATTAAATGGCATAGTTTTTTAATACAGCTCTTGGAAAATAGAAATTCCACAAACTTATCTTTTTATAAGTGAGGTGGGAAGTTCATATATCTTTCTACATTTCTATATTACAGTATATCACATTTTTTACAGAAGAACCTTAGCACATTGTAGTGAATTTCTACTCTGAAATGCTCTACTTCAAAACAATCTCCTTTTAGAATATAATGTTTTATTAAAACTGTTAAACAAGAAGATAAAAACTAACAAATATAGCTAGGAAAGGAATAAAAAAAAAGCAAAAAATTCAAGAAAAGAAAGACGTTAAACATAGAAAAGGAAAAAGATAATTTTTCAAATAATATGCGCTACAATGCAAGTCACTTTCGTTTCTTTATAGTATTAAGTCATAACAAACCTTCTGAAATACTGAACTGTATATTTTCATAAAATAATGAATAAAACACACTAAACAATCCATGACCTGTTGTGTCATCCTTTCAGACATATTTACTTACCTACCACTTGGGCAGTCTCACACATCCTCCCTGATCCAAGTCATATTGCTCTCATACATCTATCTGCTCTTCCATGAAACTTCTCTCACCTGTACAGTGCCTCTCTCACATACTTTCACTCCCTGTGTACCCTCCCCAATGTGTATGGTACCTTTTGTGCCGCACCAAGTGACGCAACATTTCTCACACCCTTCCTGACTGTGCTGTCCCTCTTGTGTTCCCTGACACACACACATACCAATTGATGCCACACCTTTGTGCACCTGATCCTTGCCCTTGCACTCTTGCACACCTGCTTACAAGCTGTGCATCTTTCCTGCTTCCTACCTGGCATCTCTCCTACACTCCCACACACACTCTACTCCCTCTCCCACCCTGTAGCAATCATTCATCTGCCTGTCAGCATGGAATTTCCAATTTTCTCCATTGACCTGGGAAGCTGTCAAGGAGCAAGTCACATACTGCCATAACACATTGTGTAAATGCAGTTACTTAGTATTTTTCACACAAAATCTAATTCTGGTTATGCAGTTGAAGTGACAGGTGCTCCAATTTGGGTAACATACTTAAGAAAGCTACAGAATGTTGTTTATTTATTTGATTTATATTGCCGCCTATTCACCCGTAGTGACTCAAGGCAGCTTACACAATGTAAAATCTTATTTAAAACAAAAAATAAAAATAAAAACAACTAACAAAAAAATAAATTAGTAAATTACAATAGAACAAAATTTGGAGGGAAAAAAAACCCAACTCTCACCCCCCCACCAATGCCTTTCGGAATAGTATTAATGAGGGGGGCATTCTAATCTGATGAAATGATGTTCCAGAGAAATGGAGCCACCACAGAGAGGGCCCTTCTAAGTCCCACCAGTGGTGGGACCTGCAGCATTCCCTGCCTCCTCGCTCTAATGGGCCAGGTAGATGTCACTGGCAAGAGATGTTTCCTCAGATAAACCAGACCCAAGCCATGAAGGGCTTTAAAGGTGACAACCACACTTGAATTGCACCTGGAAGCAAGAATTGGCAGCCAAGGCATACATTGCAGGAGAGTGAATACATTGTGCGACACTCGGACGTTGCAAAACAAAACCTGTCGCGGCCGCTGCTTTTTTGCACCAACTGGAGCTCCAGATGCTTCTTCAAGGGAAGCCCATGTAGAGTGTGTTTGCATAATCAAAGACGGGAAAGTGCCAGGCATGAGTGACTGTTAGGTGAGCCACTGATACGGAAAGGGTGTAACTGGTGCACGACCCCGCAGTTGCACAACAGGGTCTCCTGGCCACAACGCCACCTGCTTTTCGAACAGGCAGTGGTGTCGCAGAGAACCCCATGTACACACAGGGTCTGTTGTGGTGTGCACCCATCCACAGATAAAGGTGTACTATTCTCTCTAACCAACGACCCAACCCAAAGCCTCGTTTGCATGGTTTAGTTTCAACGTGTCTCCCACATCCCAGTCCTTAAGCTCCAAGGCCATTGTGAGAAGATGGGACACGCAACACTTAACTCGACCATGGGCGAGCATACACTGAGTGTCATCAGCTATCGTGCATACCTCAGTCACGGTGACAGATGATCTCGCCCAGCAGTTTTATGTAAACAGGAATGGAGAGGTACCGAGCCCTGTGGAAACCCTGCAAGCATGTGCAATGAGGGTTGATTCTCCCCTCTTCTATCTAACACTGACAGAGCGGCTGCAGGAGAAGGAGTGAACCAAGACGCACAGAGCCTCCCACTCCCATCCTGAAGCTTCCCACTCCCATATTCCCTTAATGCTTTCAGAATAGTTGTAAGATGTATTCTGTTTTAGCGGATCAGAAATATTTCTATAGCAGCTGTGATTTGTCAGCAAATCTTTTGGCCTTCTATTTTTTTACTGCATATAAGTTAGTAATTTCCGGCAAATCAGCAGCATTGCTTCTGTCTTAAAAATCGATAATAATGCATATCTGCAACTGTTTATTAGCATTCAGCTTCTTACTTTTGCAACGTAATGCCGACCACACTGTAGTATTTAAAATTCCAATAAAGCCTGGAAAGTTTTGATAGTGATTATATTCTAACCATCACCACTTAAAATTAAGTATTAATCATAACCTCCATAGTGTTTGAGGTTGTATCCTGAGGCAAGCAAACCAAGCTACAATATTTCTATTATTTGTTCATTTTCAATGTTAATCTTTGTGTTAGCACTCTCATTTAAATGCTTGACATTCTCGTTATTTCAAGATAATTAGGTTCAGAGAATAGATACCTTGGGACATCATTCCATTTAGCAAGGCAGTGAAAACTGTGAGTGAAAAGAAAGATCTTAACAATGCGTGCAGTAAGAACAGCAACCTCGAACTTTTTCTATAATGATTGGGAATATATCAATCTCTCTAATTCATGATTTTTAACAAATGCAATCAAGATGGATAGATGTAGCATGCTGATGTTTAGAATTCTGGGAGATTGGACAGTTCAATATATTTAAAAGCTACCAAGTTGAAAAAACCACTGTACCACACCAAAAACTGGCTCATATTCTTTTCAATGTCAAATTCCTCCAGAAAATAATTTTCTAATTCCGCTATTGTATTTTTATCTCATTGGGTGTACATGATAATTACATATAATTAATCCAATAATGGCTCTAAAGTTTTGCCATGATATCGGTTAATATGTATGTATCAGTGTAAGAGTATCTCTGAAATTTAAGGGAAGAAGCGAGCCCTCCCTCACTGACGGACCGTAGATTCGACTGCTCTGCGCAGCTATGGTCGTACTCTTTTGTGGAGCCCCTGATCATCTTACAATTAGGGCTATGAAACTGCCTTGGAGAGCGTGATTAAAGGGAAGCCGCAAGCCAGGTTGAGGGAGCGCGATCTCCCCCCCTGGCTTGGTCTTTTTCCCCAAAGAATGACCTGCAGCATGTGGTTATAAAAATGGCACCCCGAAGAGATGACTTCAGCTGTGATAGATTGTGCAGGAGGAGAAAGAGGTGGATACATCTGATCAGGAAACTGGGCAATACAATTTAAACAAATAAGTTACCGCGGATTTATCGGTAATGGAATTTTCAAGAAAGGAAAATGAGCGGCGAAATTAACAAAGGACAGGGGAAAAAAAAAGAAAATATTTTTTGACAGTAAAGCGGTGGCTGTCAACTCGGAAAGAAGACCGTATGAACTAAGATTTTACTAAATCTGGACGTAGATGTTTTAGAATAAAACAGCCATAAATAATTAAAGCTGGAATTTTAAGATTGTCAAAACAATAATAATAAAAAATAATAATTACAAATTGGAGATGGGACGTCGTTTGGAACTATTGAGGTTCGAAAACCCTAAACCAAAAAATAAGGGAAAAGTGTGAAATTTTTGTATTAATGAGAGTCACCCTTTTGACAAAGCTTGGCTCAAAAAAAGAAACCATCCTGTATTTGAATGAACTTGATGTGGATATAACATTAAAAGAAATATTGATACAAAGTAAGAATTTACGAAAGTGAAAGCCCAGAATCTCAGAATAAATACTAAAATAAATTCATAACGGGAATCTGCTGTGGATTTTGTATTATATCTTCTTTACCCTGCTACTAGACCCTCTCTGAATAAACTGAGAACTTGAGAAGATTGAAAGAAGAAAGTAGAAGGTTTTTTTTTTTGTGGACTTTATCTACATCACAAAATACAAAGATGTGACTATAATGAATCTCTTCCAAATATTCTAAATACTGTGAATTCAAAACATGAGAGAATTCACTACAGGAAAGATAGTCGCATATTTACTTTTTGCTCTTGATTAGAGAAAAATGACAATGATGATTTAAAGAGCTAAGAAATAAACGAGCTTTCGTGAGGAGAAGAGTCGATTCAAAGAGAACATGTTTAAATAGACAATTGAATACCAAAAGATCGACCGTACAATAGAAAATAGAAGGTTAAAAAGTTGAGATTTAAGAAGCAATCAAAGGATATACCACCATGAAAGTCAGAAAAGCAGAAAGACTCCAGCAGAAAAAGGGGAAGCAAGATATTAAGAGAAGGATATAAACTGGAATGAGAAAAGATATGGCGAAAGAGGAGAGGAAGCTATCACAGAAACAGGTGCTATGAATATAAATCGGTAAAATTAGTAAAATGTTGAAAAAGAAATTTGTTTTCGAGAGATAATTGATTGATGAATTTAAAAAAGCATTCTGCAGTGTGATAAGGGAATTAAAAAATTATTTCTGCAATTAAAAATATTAAATAATTAGGGTAGTAGATATTGATAACTCTTATTAAAAATTCAAGTGGGGAAAATATTGCTGTGAATTTGAATTGAAAAGATTGTAATGCATTATATATTTTTTTTTTTTTGTAACTTCTTAAAATAATGGTTTATTGGAGTCAAGATAATTGACGAATAAAGATTATATTTATATCATTTAGTGTCACACTCAAAGTAGTTAAAAAGTATCAGTAAAAACAGTAAATATAGTAAAAAAAAAACACCTAACCCTAACCTATACTGTTTTTTCTTTTAGTGTTAAAACTTGTATTAATTTAGAATTTATAAAAGATCATGGTGGTAATGGAAAAGGAATTATGACAGACTAAAAACCAATTAATTTAATAAGTCATTTATAGACTATTAATAAAGCAAGAGTATTGCAACGCATATTATTATATTAGGCAAACAATATAAAAGAATATATTTGAAATATTGAATGAAACCAAAAAGGATGTATACGATTGATGATTAATGAAACAAGGCTAGAATTAATGTGTTTTCTTATCCTTACTGAAAATTTTGGAAAATGGAAAAAATAATAATAGTAAAGTATGGCATATATGAATGTTATAATTACTGTCATTATTTGTCATGTAAATAGGCTGATGACCCAGAAATTATTTTTCACTAAAAAGATATTTTGTTTAATGTGAAAAAAACTAATAATCTGTTTAAATAAAAAAGTATCTCTGAAATGTTCAGAAAAAGTTGCTCCACACTGGAAAGCCGCAACAATAGGATCTGTTGCTATGCAGTTCACTAGATTGTGCCTGCCTTGTGAGCCAAAGCAGGTTAATCAGTATTCAATGTGGAAGTCTGCATGTCAGTGTCCAAATTTATTTGCCAATTCTGGGCAATACAAAAGTACAATAAATTAGTTCCGTGAACATGTACTATCCTTAGTAATCCAGACTAGTTTGGTTGAGAACCCAGAGTTTCTCTACATGCACTCTGTATGCTTACTGAGATTAGCCATTGTACACTGGCCGATGTGAACAAGCTTCTTTTGCCATCCAGCTTGTTGCGAATGCATGCTATAAAATCTGTTGCATTTTACAGCGTTTTGTGGCATTGCTATCAATCCTCAATTACTGAATTCCGAAGGACTAAGATCTTATGAGTTTTTTAAAAATATTTTTTGTACAGACTTTCAAACTGCTAATTTGAAGGTGTTGGGTTTTAATTCACCTGCTCTTGTTGTTACTTGTCATTTTATCTTTTCCACCAAAAATGGCTGAGACTATTCAACAATTGCGCAGCAGTATCGGCAAGTTACATAGTTAAGTTATAAACAAAAACTATAATGATGCTTTGAGAGCAAGAATGGAAGTTTGAATGAAGCATCTTCTTAGAACTTTAATAGAACTACCTCTTTTCTTGAATCCACACAAAGCTACCCTCATATATTTTGAAGTGCCTTTTTTGAATAGAAAATGACACACAGCCATTACTACTCTGAACTTGAACGGTGAACAGTTCCCAAGGTATATATCCAACATTGTCAATGTCCTTAAAGACAATTCTTCAACTCCATGCCCAGAGATGATATTGAATACTGTTAAGGGGTCAACTGTTTGCCCAATTTATGGTTTAAAATATTTATTACTGCCATCATATACCATAATATTGGCAGTTCTATAAATATAAGACAATAAAAAGCAATGTAAACAACACTTCTGGTTTGCCAGCTATTATGTTATTCCAAGTGTTGTAGAAAGAGCCAGGGTCGCAAGCAAGGCTTGTCCAGAAGAATAGGAGCGGTAAGGACCTGCCAGGATTTCAGAGACACGGTATTTTCAAAGGCATAAGAGTTGCTAGTGATGAGTTTATGATAACAATTTAAGAAAGGATCCAAGGGTGTGGCCCACCTCTATTGGGACTTGAGTCTACGAGTGGCAGATATCCTCAGGAGAGACCGTTTCACAATAATCTGTTCTGTCCACTCAGCTTTAAAAATGATATCAGAATCTGAATGACACCTGAAAAAGTAGAGCTCGGTAGGCAACTCTCATAACATGACCAAAAACATGTGTTACCCAAAAGCGTCTGCACGCTGCATTGAAATCCCGAGTTGCAATGTTCCACATTGTCTTCATGGGAAACCCTCTGTCAAACATTATTACAATGATTCCACCAAGAATGGATTCAGGTGTGAGCTGACTTATGAGAAAGGCCTCTTGGCTAGATAGGAACTATCGACAGATAAATCTGTTGTGATCTGCCCCCACCCCCACCCGTACGGTGCCAATCCTGCAAGAGTCAGATGATACCTCACCGGATTCCAGGAGGATCAAAACTCAGAGCACCTGCATTTTGCAATAGGGTTAAATTCAACGCTGTCCTCTCAATCTAACTCTGTCAACCTCCAGTCAACTGGGCCATAGTACTTGGGACAACTGTTGCTTGATCAGCTGTACCCAAAATATTAACAATGGGTATCATCAAAATATTAATTGCTACTGGAGCATTCCCAACAGCTTCATATCGATGTTAACAGGAGGGTTGAAATATATGCATACCCTACATAATCTATCCCTTCCACATCCCCAGGGGGCCATAGGGTGTGACCTTTCCCCCACTACCCAAAACCCGGCTTGAACCTAACACAAAGGAGGAAAATCACTGCCTTCCACTCTCAGCCCCAAAGTCAGGATAATAATCGTCAATGATATTGAATGACACTAATGTGAATCCAGAAGAGCAACAGCATGGAATACCACTGTCTAATAGATGATACCACTGTCTGTACATCCACAGAGCCCTGTTAACCTTGTTCTCAGTAGTTAACCCACCTGAACCTGACTGGCAAAAGAGTTCACCTCATTCAACAGAAGCTACCCTACGCAAAACATATCTTCCTAAAAAGTAAATTGGAGAACTAGTTAAGTTGGGTAATACTCTACATTGCTATTGACAGTACTTATACCAATGCCGTGTTGAATGTGATGTATTGTTGGATTACCCGACATGTCTAACATTGTTATTATTGTTTTTATATGTAGTTTTATTGCATCCCTCCATGCCCATATGTTTGTTTTATATTCAATTTGTTTTGATTTCTAGTGTTCGTCTTATGTTGCTAGGCTCCCAGTCACAGAGCTGTCTTGTATTAGGAATGGCAAATACAATGCTTGAATAAATAAATACTCCGCATAGTACTGAAATCTGATGGCCATACAAACATGATTTTTTCTCTTTAGTCTACATTTAAAATTTTCCATCGATCTCTCTTCAACTCAGTATTAATTACGTTTATCTTCTTCCACTGACTTAAACATCATTGGAGTTAGAACTAGAATTTAGTGTCTGTCTATCACCCACTTCTAACATTTCTCCATACACTTGACGTGCACCTCTTCTTGCCGACAGCAGTGGTTCTCTCTTGCTGATGTGGGGGAATTCTGAGTGTTAAAAGTCCCACAACTTAACATTGCTAAAATTGAGAAACACATAGCACGTCGCCCACCTTAAGGCCCAGTCACACTAGCACCAAACGCGATGGAAAGAGGATGTTAAAATGGAGAAAAACATCTGCCATCGCATTGGCTTTAACGGCGACTGCATTCGTTCTGTGCGTATTCTTCGCGTGTTTTGATGACTGCTCTAATCCGTCCAGCATCCGACTATGAATTTCATCCGCTCAAAGAAAGTTGTGAGCGCTTGCCACCAAAAACTAGATCTATACATCTGATGTACCTTGAGAGATAAAGTATCCAACGCCATCCGTTATACATCGCTCACGCATAAGGGAACATATCTTATACGCTCGTCGTCATCCGTTAGCGTTCCGCTCATATCGTAGGCATCCGCTTCAGCACATACATCCCGCTCACGAAAACGGAACACGGAGAAGTGAAACGACCGAACGACACACAGCGATTAGATAGCACGACTGTAGAAAGGATGTCAGCGGTATGCAGCTGTATATATAAAGGCATTAAAACGAAAAAAGGTTCGTATAGGGACATAATCCAGATATTTAGGATTCTGCGAGGTCTAGAGGATGCAGAAGACACTAGCGGAAAACCGTTAATTTCCTTATAAAAAATAGGGGAGAAATCACACTGGATTTCACTTTCAGTCACAGCCCTGAGTGTGCAGACTCTCTTCGCCTCGCTCTTGTTCTTGCTTATCCAAGCATCCAGTCACTCCACATGGATCGTCGCCACTCCTTTGGTAGCCGTTCATCATTCGTGCAACAGTCGAAGCTATCTACAGCATTGAACGTACTACGGGAGAAAGGAGGCTGTCCAAGAGTGCCTGGGTCCGAAGATGGATCGCGAGAAGACCCGAGTACGGACTTGTTATAACAACGTGGATGGTGAGCTGAGGAACCGAAGACCCCTGTGCACTTCCAAGAACTTCATGAGAATTGCCCCAGCCATGTTGACGAAGTGTGCTGAGCAGCTTGACCCCAGGATTGACCAAGGCAAACACCATACTTCCGAAGCCAGCGCCTGGAGAACTGGGCTAAGGTTGCACTGGATCCTCTACACACCTGACCTCCGGGGGACCACGTACAGGAGCATGCCAGTACGCCTGAGGTGCCACACACTACATCAGACTTCGGTGTTCACAGATGGCACCATCATCGAAGAATCCTGAGAGACTCCTCCAGTGCCACCCTCCATTGAAGAAGCTGGAAGAAGAAAGTTGCAGCAGATGGTATCAGAAGTAGACTTCCCCCCACACTTGGAGCCATAGATGGGAAGACGTGGCCTGCAAAGCTCAGCCAATTCAGGGTTCCATTAATCACAACTACAGGGTCTTCAGCATAATCCTCTTCGCCATGGTCGAACTGACTACAAGTCATGTACACGATGCTTCAGGCAAGGGTCATCTTCAGATGCCCAGGTATACAACGCAGTCACCTCAAGAGGGCTGGAATGCAACCTCATCATGGGCTTAGCCCAGATCCAGACCCCCTGCCCAACACACAAGATGTTCCCTACTTCATCGTGGGGGATGACGCCTTCTCCCTCAGAACCAACCTCATGAAGCCCTACACTTCCAATGCCTCACCCGTGAAGAGAGGATCTTCAACTACAGGCTGTCCAGGGCAAGATGGTGTGTGGAGAACGCTTGGCATCCTGGCCAACAGGTTCCAGTACTTCTCACCACCATGCAGCATTGCCAGAGACCGTGTAGGAACATCGTGGAAGCTTCTGCATCTCCTGCACAATCTCATTCGCAGCGCGTACCCAGGTGTGCAGAACAGGCTCTGACCGGCCAACAGCAATGGGGACATGGAGCCTGGTGAATGAGGCAAGGGCGAAACGGATAGATACTGTGGATGTGCAAGGCCCCAACAGAGCTTCATTGAAGGGAAGAAGCAGCACAACCTCCTGAAACCCGGTGTCAACTCCCCAGCTGGAGCAGTAGAGGGCAAGACAGAGATGGTAGATGGCTTAATGGATGCTTCCTTGAGCTGTCTCATCACACTGATGAGATTGTGCCTGCATGTTGAGTGGCCTCTACAATAAACAGGGCATTTAATGAAGAGTTTTGCTTATGTTGAAATGTGTGGATCAATGATTACATTGTTGATAATAAAGGGCCATATAGTGGCACCTGGAGGGTGACCATACAGTCCCACTATGCTTGCACTGGAGTTTATCTATCCACAGCTATTACCCTATTATCCACAGGTATCCCTGCCCATCCCACTGCTATCCTTACCCATTCCACAAGCATGCAAAGGCTAAACCATTTCTAAAAGTTTCCACCAAGACTTTATTTACTAAAAGAACTGAAGCAAGTGTGTGAAGCAAAGATAAACTTTATTAATAACAAACTGTAAAAGCAAAATGACCCAAGTAAAATGTCCCAAGCAAAGATAAAGTCAACAGGTAGCAAACCAGTCTCTGGACTCTTCTCATCACTCTGAGTGTGCCATGGTCTCAGGGGTGAAGGGTCCAGGTCTGTGGAGGTGGCTGCTGCTGGAGTGCTGGTCTGAGGCGCCATTGGGATGGTGTGTGGAGGAAGCTCTGAGAGCTGGCTCAGTCCTTGATGTTGGGAGCCCTTCCTCCATGACATGGGTGTCAGTCCCAAGACCGATGAAGATGTTCTGAGGCGGCTTGGCTGTGGTGTGAGGAAGGAGGAGTGTAGTGGGCGTGTCTGGTCTGCAGGTGAACGAGTGAGGCGTCGGTGGCATCTGTGGCGTCAGTGGCATCGGTGGTGTACATGAACCTGTGTCTGGACTGGGAAGGGCTGCCTGTACTGCTGAACTCCTGGTAGGCGTAGCCTTGGTAGGTGAGGGCCTGTGGAAAGCCTTGGAAGGCGTTGACATCACCTGGGGTGGAGGAGCAGACCTGGACTGGGTTGGAGCGGTTCAGCTGGGCCTGGAGGGTTGTGCAGAAGACCTGTGATCCTCTCCTTTATCACCTTTGGTACTGGATTCGGACATGTCTATGAGGGTCTGGTTGACGTAGGTGAGGAAGGGCTTTCTGTTATGAGGATGGATGTCGGTGTGTACCAGCTGAGAGAGGAGATCTACGCTGCTTTGTATGGTGTCCCTGATTCAGCAGGACAGTGTGGCTCTGTCCCTCTGGTCTGCCTCTCTGCTGCTTTCTGTGGAAGTGGAGCTGGGTGTGGGTGTGGGTGTGTGTTTGGTCTCTGGTGGCAGCGGCCCCTCCTTGCTCCAACTGCATCAGAGGTCCTCCACGGACTCCGCCACGGGGGAGTGCAGCTGTCGGGGGAGTCTCCATGTGTGGGCGCTCCACAGATACCTGCCTGACACAGGAGTTGACTCTTGGTCAGAAGAGGACTGGCTCTCTGTGGGCTGCCTGAGAGAGAGATTGACAGAGGGGCTGCTCCTCGGTGGCGGACCACCCTCCAAAAGCTGCACTTGGCCATCACGTAGGTCTCCGTCCGGTGAGCTCTTCTCGCAGCCTGGCCAGACTTCTTCAGGTGCAGCTTCCCGTACCAGGTGTGCATGTGCTTTCCACCACCCGAGGAAGACCTCCAAAGTGTAGCCCAGGCTCTCGCCTTCTCTCTCCAAGCCGCCTGCTTCCGCTTGGTGTCTCAATAGAGCCTGTGTGCTTCCGCCAGAGGTACTCGTTCTCCCTCAGCCATTCGGCACCTCATCCTCATGTTCCTTTCAATGGAGTACTGTCTCCTCTCCCTATCGCCCGATTCCTCTTCCTCCCTCTGGCAGGGCCTTCTGGGCCCTCATCAGTAGGGCTTTGAGGTTCTAGGGGCTGCTCCCCATACCACCACCAGCAGGACCAGCAGGACCGCAGCACCAGGAGGACCAGACCAGCACCAGCAGAGTAAGCACCAGCAGAAGCCCCACACCAGGAGCAGCACCCAGCAAGAAGCCCAGCACCAGCAGAGTCAGCCCCAGCAGCAGAAGCCCCAGCAGAAGCAGATCAGCGCCAGGGGACGGGATGGTGTCCTGTCCTTGCGCAGGGCTGCAGGTGTAGGCACAGCTTCCTCTTCTTCCTTATGGTTGTTGCGAGAGTGTGTCTGCGAGTAGGTCTTTCCTCTGAATGGTGATCTGCTTGAGAGCTGCATCCTTTTATATCTGCGGGGTACGCAATGCATCCTCCCCGCATGCGCAATGAACGCTTTGCATCCGCTCGGCATCTGCTAGGCATCCGCTCCTTCTGCTGCGCATCCGCTTCGCTGTGCTCCCCCGGAAGCCTCGCGGATGTGCCATCCGCTTCCATCCGCTAGGCTTTCGTGGAGCATCTGCTTGACATCCTTGCTTACCTCCTCTCCCCATCCGTTCCTTTCTGTTGTTTTCCACTCTGTTTATTGCAAATTCGGGTGCGATGGAACATTTTCTCCTCCGCTGTGTCCTTTTTACATACTTTTTGCATCCGTGGGTCGATGTGACAGGGCCTTTATAATTCTGAGATGGGGTCTGTCTCCCTGAAGTTGAAAATTCCTTCTCAACAAAACTTTTGTGCGTGTGCGCGCAGTGCGTATTTGCCCATTATGACTCCCGTGATCATTACAAAAGAGTAAATAAGCTATAAACCCCATTTGAAACTTTCGTTTCCCCCCAAGTTTGCCGAAGTGGCTGTCCCGGAGCGCCTCTTTTTTTTTTTTTTGNCGGAGCGCCTCTTTTTTTTTTTTTTGAGATCTCGCCTCCACGGAAGCCAGGCGGAAAAATAAATTACTTCCCCTTGCAAGAAGCTATCTAGGTGGCTGCAAACGCTGGACGAGCCTCCATCGAATTATTTATTGGCGAGCCGCGAGTGCTTGTGGTTGAAACTGTCGGACGGCAGCGAAACAATCTCTGGAAAGAAACCCTCCTTGCGTTCAAGGGACTCTCCCGCCCTGAAGGACTCATCCGACCAACCTACGGGTTGCCCGCCGGCGAGTTTCAGGTGTTCGGGCCACACAGAGAGAGACAAAGGCGCATCTCAGCCTCTTGGGTCCCTCCGCGCCCCGCCCCCCGAATTGGCCTGGAAGAAAGTGCTGGGCCCAACGGAGCCTCTCCCCACCCTTCGCTCAGGTATGTAGGTGTTGCGCATGCCCTCTCCGGCCCTTGGGTGTGGCGCGCGCGAGATTGCCTGCCTGGGCTGCTGAAGGAGGCGATGCGTCTCTTCAAGGAGTGCGAAACCTCGACAGGTGGTTGGAGCTCCGTGAGGGCGACGTAAGTCGGGTTGCCTTTCAAGCGGGTGCTGGTGGTCCGGGCTGAGGAGGCGTTCGAGGCGCTCGGAGGGGAGCCCGGAAGGAATCCTTCCCCTGATTGATTTTGTTTTTGCTCCGAGTTGAAACTCTGGATGAGATAAAGTGTCCCTGTGCCGCCTTGTCGCAGTCGCGTTAACTTTCGGGCTTGGAAAGGTACGTCGTTCCCACGGCCTCTGAACCGGGCAGCTCCGATCTCTCTGGATCAAACTCGTTTCTTCAGGCTTCTCCTTCAAGTTGAGCAATCGTGGCCGGAGGAGGGTGGGGGAGCCGTAGGGAACGCAGGAAATGGGGAGGGGGTGGAACGTGCCTTGGGTTTTCTCTTTGATTTTTCTCCTTAAGTTTCAAAGGATCTTTATTTATCCCTTGATAAGGATCCCTCGGGGATATTTATGCTTAAGTGACAACTTTATACCTTTGAAATTTGGAGGCTGCGTTTCAAACAAGCAACCTGCATTTTTGACTTAGCTTGATGTGTGTTCTAAGCCTCAATCTTGTCTACTTTTCCTCTGGAAAGAATTTCTGTTAAGTGTCCATTTCTCAAGACTTAACTGTATTTCCATATACCAGCTAGTTACGCTCCTTAGTTGTTGCAAATATAGGTGCATTTAGCAGGTGACCGAGATGGTTTTTAAAAGTTGGCAAATGAACATCTCTGTAATTATTCCACTGCTCCCCGTTATTTATTTTCAGTGTGAGAAAAAAAAAACTCAGAACAGTGGGATATCATTAGACTTGACAAAATTTCTACATGAATTTTGGAATTATGGAATTTCTTCCATAGCATTTTATGATTGAGAAGATTATGCCACATGAAAGCCTTGGTCAGGAAACATCCAAAATTGTATGCTATCTTAACTTTTGTCCTGTACCTACTTTACATAATTTCTTGATAGCAGTTTAAGCATTCAATAAAGACAGTATATTACAAACTGATTCCATAGCCAGTTTTTAAAGTGCCATAGTTTTCTTCTACTGATAATTTGGAAAGCATCTTCTGGTAATGTTAATGCCTACTTTCCTTTAGTATTAATTTGACTTACAAGTGTGTCCAATTTAAATATATCTGGCAGGTACATGAATTTTTCTGCTCTTTGCAAATGAAGTCATTTTGTATTTTACACTGAGCTATTTTTTCCAATCTATGGTTGTGAACATCTTTAAGTTTGCTCTTAAAGAACTAAAGACAAATCTTCAGGAAATTTGCTAAAAATGAAGTCTTTGGTGTTTCCTATAACAACAACCCCAGCTTCTTGCAATATTGCCAACCTGTCCATTAATGTGATTCTTTTAATAATCTTATGTTTGATTTATTCAGATCTGTTTTAAATACATTTACGGTATTACTTTGGTGAATTAATGTAATATAGCAATTAATATGTTACTATCATCCTAGGTCTGGTTCATAGTTGTAAAACATTCCGCACTGTATTGTTTTTACTACATTTTATTATTAAAAAACAACAGGTGCTTTGAGAGCAAGAATATTTTTCAGTAGGCTTGAACTAAGGTTACCCTTAGTAAAAAAAAACAAAAAAACAACTGCATGCCTTGTCTGCAGCATGATATAATTTTTTTCTGGTTGTTACTTTTCTTGAAAGAGGTGAAAAATTGTTTCATCAGTAAAAGGAGCATTATGAATGGAGTTCCTTTGCCATTTCCTGCTACCTCCTTATTTATAAAATATGTTCAGAATGTGAAATTGCAGTTTTTATCTAGACTAAAAAGATTACTTACTAGTGAAGCTCTGAGGGAGCAGGATCTATGATGCATATTTCAGTGGAAGTCTACAGATTTGTTTGAAATAAACAAATGCAGAAGAACTAATCTCCAAATTATGGATATACCTCATTTAGGGAACTGCCTCGTTTAGCGACCATTACAAAGGTGATGAAAATAACCTTGCAACCTATCCTTGCATTTATGGTACAACCTTTGCATGTGCATAAATCAAAGGAATGTTGAAGTAAGAACATGAGTTCAATTTCATTTAGAGACCACTTCACTTACAAAGTGTTGGAATAATTGGTCTCATTTGTGGTCACTGAGTGAGGAGTGCCTGCATTTCTGTAAGATTGCACAGTGAATCTAAACAATTTCCTGTGAATTACCAGGGTAAATTATACAATTAAAAATAGATAATTGAAAATAGCTGATTGTGATATGGAGAATTAATAATTTAATTCATCATTCCAGGTATGCTTGGGTAAAAGATTTGTGTTGCACCATGAACTTATTCTTGAAAATTAACATTTCACATAGTTGTTAGCATTTTGTTTTAATTCAGTTATTAAATAACTTATTGGAGTATCTTTTTTATAGGTAAAATCGTCACAACCCAAGTTCCACTATGTCACCCAAACCTTTTGAAAGTCCTCCACCGTATCGTCCAGACGAATAGTAAATATCTTATTTCATTTACGATAGATAAGTAAAGTACACTATTAAAATATGGATTCTGGCAGTTTTTTCCATTGTTTCTTAATCCAGAATTTCTTAATTCTTTATAATGACAAAGCTATTAAAATGTATGTACAGTGATTAGTGTATTATATTATGACTAAAGCTAAGATACACTGTAGCACCTGCTCATTTTGTTTAAAACTTTCATATATTTTCAAAATAGCTGAATATTTCATAGCAGGAACACAAATATTTGGGAGCTTTGAATCTCATGAAATACAAATTTGATCTAAAAGAGAGGTAAAATGTACTTCCCCAGTAATAGAAATATCACAATAATTGACCATAGCTTCATTTAACCAAGGTATTTATTTTAATTGAAGAAATATTAATTGCTGATCCAGACTGACGGCTCAATTTGATGAATGTTAATAAAATATATTTTCCATCTGATTTTCTAATTTTCTCTTATATATCTAAAAAGTACCATTTATGGAAATGACTTCCATCTCACCACAGTTTAATCAGTATTACATACATGCACATAATTCCCTACTTCATTAAATCTTTTGGTCAGACATTAGCAGCTGAACACTACTTAATGATAAACATTTTTTGGAAGCAGCAAGAAATCTTACGGACTTTCTACATGCATATTGTATTTGTTCATGGCAGATTATACATATGAATATGTAGCATATATAAACATGTTTTGGAGCAGTGTAAAGAAATAAACTTGATGTTTAATGTTATTTGCTTTGATAAAGTAGTGTCTAATAGTTTTTTTTAAATCTTTGTAGCATACCTTCACACTATTTATCAAGCAACAATACATTTGGTGGTGAATTCCATTCTCAGCTTATGCACTCTCAACCAGCGTATTCTTATTATCCGGAAGATGAAGTGCAACGTTTCTACAAATGGTCCTCCCCACCAGGAATAATCAAGATCATGTCAATTCTCATCCTAGTCATGTCTATTGGGGTCTTTGCATGTGTTGCTTCTACTCTGGCTTGGGATATGGACATGTATGGAGGTGGACTAGGAATTGGTTTCGGGTTACCTGGCTATGGAGGTTTTGGAACCAACTATGGTGGATACATGGGCAGCAGTGGTTTTGGCTATAATAATGCATATGGCCTTGGAGGAAATTATATTGATCCACGAGGAGCAAAAGGCTTTATACTTGCAATGGCAGCTTTTTGCTTTATTGCTGGATTGATGGCTTTTGTAACTGGGGTTACAAAGACTAAGATGGCCAGGACAAGGAAATATTATCTCTTAGTGATAATAGCAAGCTCTATATTGCTCTTCTTGATGTTCATTGCTACAGTCGTATATACACTAGCAGTCAACCCAACTGCACAAGCTTCTGGATCAGTGATCTACAATCAGATCTATATGTTGTGCAGCCAGTTTTACACATCCACAACTACTGGGCTCTACATGAATCAATACTTATATCACTACTGTATGGTGGAACCTCAGGAGGTATGTAAATAAATTAGTATCATCCCCAATGCAAAATATTAGTTGTATTTTAAGTAAAAATAGAATTAAACTTAGTTTTATGCAGAAATGATTTCACTGGTTTGTCCAGGACACCGAATGTTAGCCACCCATTTTTTTCAGCAGTATGATTTTTTTTTGTTCTTACTATTAGGAAACAAACAAAAAAAAAGAAATAAATATCTTCGTTCTCATTCCTTCTAAACAGATTCTGACACAATGCTTGCTAGATGTTTTTGGGGGAATCTTGCTGCTCTGTAAGATAGGTTGTTTTCTTGCAGACTCAACCTTTATTTTATGACTAGTTTATGACTAAACTGCATCATCAATGCATCAACATTGATGATGCTTTGGCATCAACATTGTTGATATTGTGGGCTATAACACCCCTAATAACTGCCATTAACTATGGGATTATTGAAATTCTAGTGTAGTTCATTAGGAGAATACTACTTCCATAGCTACCCAGTTCAGATAAGAATTAACCTACAAAATTATGAGGTGAAACTAGAACTTCCTTCATTCTATCATATAAGTTGAGGGTTCCTTCCAACAAAGGTTTGATTGCATGTGTATACCATTATATGTTTTTACCTGTACATTTTCAGTCCAACTCTGTCCCCTAAATAAAATTCTACTTCATTTATAAAATCTTCTGCTCAATATATTGGCTGCAGTTGTTTAGACTAACTTATGCTATTGCCAAAGGAAATTATGTAAATGGAAAAGAATTTTGGATATATCTGTTGCATTTATGCAAGCTTTATTCTTTGTAAGCAAATCAATATGAGTGAGAAATATGGAATTTATCTGATCATTAAAAACATTTTTATAATTTTATTGAAAAAAGTTAACTTCATTACATATTTTGATTACTATATTCAAAATGTTTGTATTTGACTGGAAAAATATACTGTAGATTAAACATGGAGAAGATTAGATTCTTTTTTCAGTGCTCCATCAGACTGAATTCAGTAAAATATGAGGGACATATTTATTTACTGCATAAATATTATTGTTAAAATAATGTATGTTGTATGCATTCATGTAAATAATGCTTATTTTTATGTTTATGAAGCCCTTCCCCAATTTGTTTAATTTTCCATATAAATCAAAATTTCCCAATATAGTGAAACAACAGGTTGAATATATTTTTGAATTTTTCATTTTTCAGTTAACCATATAATGATTCCATGCTGTTTATTTGTAATTTGAAAAAGACAGACATTCTATTTAAGATTATTTGTAATTGTAAAAGCAGTATTAATTGCTTTTTTTCCCAGGCTATTGCCATTGTATTAGGCTTCCTGATTGCTGCAGCTTTGGCTATAATAATATTTTTCGCAGTAAAGACACGAAATAAAATAGGTTACTATGGCAAAATGAGTATACTCTGGGATAACACAAAAGGTTATGATGAAACTCCTAATGTAGAAGAATGGGTAAGTCAACTATTTAATATTTTTTGACCTGTTGCAGCATTTGTGTTTGTTTTATAAATATGTGCCATGCTGAAATATGCTTTGCAGTAATGTGCAGGTGATGATATCACTTAAAATAAGGCAGAAATATTTTTATCCCTGCTAGAATTACTAGCAGGGATACATCAATATCAGTGTTTCTTATCCTCAATGACTGTAAGAAGTGTGAATTCCAAGTGTCAAATGGTTGGGGAATTCTGGGAGTTGGTCCAGACTGATCTATGTAATAGTTATTTCTCCAATAAATAGTTGCTGAATTGTTCAAAGGAGGAGATTTATAGACAAATAAATGAAAGTGAAAAGAGGTAAGTGAAAATATGTAAACAGCTGCAAAGATTGCTGCAGAAAAACATGGTTGTCTTTAGGATTTGTCTCAGGATCAGCTGTCGCTTTGTGGGAACATATGTGCTGGCTACCTCCTTAGTGATTTTAGTCCTTTTTATAATGGCTAAATCAAGGCTCTCTCCTTTCCTTCTCTGCCAATTATACTTTAATGCATCTCTGTTATTCTCTGCTGGAAGGCAGTTAAGAATGTATCTACATCAATGGTTTCTATGAGAGAAAAAATGAATAGTATATGAATGAATGAATTTTTAATCCGGCCTCTGGCCAATCAGGATAATGTACGCAAATAAGCAATTGCTTTTATAAGTAGAATTTATATATTATTTTATATATATATAAATATATATATATCAAATCAAATAAATATATATATATATATATATATATATATATATATATATATATATATATATATAAATATAATATATACTATATAACATATAATAAATCATTTTAATAAGTTGCTATTTAATCTTATTTGACCATCTTGGCCTTGCTCATTGAAGAAGGAATTATGCTTGGGCAGATGTCAACTATCTATATGTCCATTCCAGTTGCCGCACATGGTTTTCAGCCTATCTAGTCAAATTGTTTTTTCAGTTGATTCCTGAGTGAAAAGACAGCTTGATACAATTCCACATTTACACACACAAAGTTAAACAGCCCCATTTTTTTTACTATTTATGTACAAGTTTCGTGAGCCCCAATCAAGAAAATAATGAATATGAAAGAACACTTTATCCAATGTCCATTATTTTTTAAGTTTAAAAGGTAACTGTTACAGAAAATGCTGCTTATTTGTTTTTTCATGTGGGAGCCACATTTGCAGTTTAAAACCATAGTGAATGAGGGTTTTTCGTTAAATCCCCCTGTGAAGTTCTTAAAGGGAAAAAAAACACTTCAAGGGGCAAGACGCAGTTGCAAGAATGCCCTCACCTATACTTGATTAGCAACAGGTGGTGTGCCACCGGTTAGGGGTGAAGGTTTATTCCTGGCACTTTTGTGCTGGACAGACCATAAAATGATGAGGTTTAGTTTGAACAACTCAAGTACAACCAGCCAAACGGATATCAGCAAGTTGAGCCAACACTCGGCAGGAAAATGGTGCCTGGTGTTGTTGTTCGTGATATCTGGCAGTTGGATCATTCTCAAAGATTAAGCAGAGTTGGAAGGGACCTTGTAGATCATGTAGTCCAACCCCCTGGCCAAGCAGGAGACCCTACACCATTTCTGACAGATAACAGTCCAGTCTCTTCTTGAAAGCTTCCAGTGATGACGCTCCCACAACTTCTGAAGGCAAGCTGTTCCATGGGTTGATTGCTCTTAATGTCAGAAAATTTCTCCTGATTTCCAGGTTAAATCTCTCCTTGTTCTGTATCCATCCATTATTCCTTGTCTGGCTTTGAGGTGCTTTGGAAAATAACTTGACCCCCTCCTCTCTTGAGCAAGGGGCCACTGTAGACAAGCTTTTAGGTAAATCCAATTTTCTTCCACCCCCATGTTATTTCCTGTGCCACTGGCTACCTTACAACTTCAAAACATAAAGATGCTTCCCTCCCTGGACTTAAAAGGTTGGCATTACAACTTTTTCATGAAAAAATAAATAGGCATTATGGATTGAAATCAAATTTTTTATCATATTAGAAATAGTGTTCTTAATTGTCCACAATGTAGAGGACTTGGAAGTTAAAAATAGTAGCATAAATCTTGTATATAAATTGCCTGTTTGTGTTTGTATTATTCACTGCATCCTAGCACCTTATGACTTAACTGCAACATTGCTTTTGCATCGGCCTTTATCAAGAAGCTTATTGTAAAGAGACTGATTACTTCATCTAGGGCTTTAAATGAGACAAAGTGAATGTTTCGGTGAGACAGTTTCAGGGCGTGTACTTTATTAGCTAATGAACTTGTTTACTCATGTTTCATCTAATAGAGGAGAGAGTAAAACCGAACAGCAAATCAAATCCTAGTGAATAACTTGTGGCTGTGGTTTTTGTGTTTCTCACAGAACAGTAATTTGTATTTGTGCATAAGTGTAGACTCTTGATTAGTTCTTCCCCTCATATTATGATTTTGGTCTTGGTAGTAGTTTTCCTTCAATGCTGTTGACACTTTTGTTCTTGTTGTTTTGCTTTATGTTTTGCAAAATAAATAAGGAAGAAAACCACATTCTGGTGACTAACTTTTACTTAAGACTTATGTGGTTGTCATGGACTAATAATCTGTCATGGAAATCATAGCAAAGGCTATGTAAAGAAATGTTTTGGAGAAAATCTGTCCTCACAGGAGGCTTGGTGGAAGATGGGAGGAGCACTATTGATCTTTTGCACTTGTGTTGTCATATTTTTTCTCTGTTTCTTGGAGGACTTTGAAATGTACATAACAACTTACTCAGAATTACTCAGTATGCAGAGCCATTTATAGGACATTAATCCATTTCTCCTAGCCAAAATTGCCTGAGGATTAAGCAGAAGACCACAAAATTGATGTTGTCTTCTTTGTGTCCACTAAATGGCTTTGGTTACAGAGACTAAATACAGTTATTGTAACTGAGCAAAACATGAAATAGCTTCAGCATTCAGTGCTGAGTGTGTTGAGCTGTAAAACCTGGGGAGGTAAGTTGTCACAGATTTGCAAACCATATAAAGTGCTTTATGTTCATCTGCATAAAAGTAATTTCCCACAGTTTGGAGCTGACTATGCCCTTACAGCTTTTGAGCCCAAAAGCAATTGAGGCAGAGCCATGGTTGCTATGTTGATCTGAGTCTGTGCAGCTGCTGGAAGTTGCTTCTAAAATGTCCCAAATCATTCTGAGCCCTTTAAGCAGGCTGGTTTTTTTGGACATTGTAATTTCTTATAGCATTTTCAAAGAAGAATGGAGTATCATTTTTTAAAAAAAACTCTCTCATTGAGAGGTGTCAAGCTCTGTTACTTACTTGCCTTAGTTTAAATAAGACTGAGTAGTTTTCATTTGGAAAGGGAAAAAATGTTTCTTTAAGGATAAGAGCAAGTTATTTTTTCCTTGCAACAAGTAATGGTAATGCCTTAATGCAGGGGTGGTGTCATGACTTTTTCCCCCTTCGCTAAATGGGCCAGGAATGGGCCAGCAGGTGATGCACCTGGTCCACGAGCTGTGAGTTTTACACACCTGCTCTAATGCATTCCCTAGGTGCTGAAAAATACCATATGAGACTGTTATCTTTGCTTGGATTTAGTGAGTCCACAAAGATCTAATATGGTACCTATACCACATGAAGAAGATACATTCCCCCGCCCCAAAATTAAAGCTATGTAACCTAGTGTTATTTCTTAGATATTGTTCTATCTGCAGCTAATGCCAAAATTAGTGAATCACTATAATGCTAAATTGTACAGGACCATTGTGGTGCTGTATGTAAGGTGTGTCCAACTGGTGGCCCCTTGGTCGCATCAGGTCTAGACATCTAGTAATGTGGCCCCATAAGATCATAATATACATACATACCATACATACATTCATACATAAATGAAGTTGGTATTTATATACATTAAGTATATTACATATTTTATGCACAACCTGACAATTCTTCTTATTGTGACCCAGGCAAATCATAAGGCTGGGCACACCTGAAAAAGTATTAGATTGAACCAGGGAGATCTAGATTGAAATTCAGCCTCAAGTGTGTGCCTTTGTAGGGTATCAGTTCAATGTACTGTATTTTATAAGGATGTCATTTTTGAACTATCATATACATCATATTTGAGTTACCTGGGTGGGGGCAGGATTTAAATGTAAAAACAGTAGTCCAGCAATAAATCTAGCATGTAGATTTATTCTAATACTACTTATTGAGTTAAGTAGTCAATAAGTAGCATTAGACTACATTAGTGGTCTATCACTGTAAGAAAAAAATCTAGCATTAAACTGAGATATTTCCCTTATTGTACTAATTCTTCACTCCAGTTAATTAATACTTCCTGGTTTGTGACCACCTTTAGTTGGTGATTGCATATTTAACAGAAAAATGTCACTCACCGTGTGACAGGATATGTTATTAAGAGCTCTGAGTGGGTGTCTGTACAATGACTCCCAAGTTGCTAAACCATCACTTACTTTATATTATATATGAATGGGCCTTATGTTATTTGGGAACAATAAGAAACATCCACAATTGTTGATTCAGTGTTCCATAAACACCTTCAAAACAATTTAGCTAGAATTCTTTCACATATGACAAATAAACTCAGCATAAACTTGCATCTGAGCATATAGATAGATCTACCAAGAATAGTTATATGATATTGTGTTCACATTCAGATTTTATATGTTTAAAGTCTAAATGTTGAAATGTAATCTACCACATTCTTTCTTTACATGTCTATTCTTCCTTTACTCTTTTAAAAACATATTGTGTACCATTTGTATGGGTACTAATAAAAATGACTTTTTCATAATTTAGAATTTGGGCTCCCACCACAAAGATCAACAACAAAAACCACAAAAACACTTATGTATTCTGGTATTATTCAGTGCAGAGTGCCAGGAACATGGGAAAGACTAATTACTAGAGAATTCTTTACAATAAAGTAGTTTTACCCAGTACTATATAAGTAAGTTTTTCTTTAAGTAATTTCATTTTCAGAGCAAAAAAGATAAACCTATGTAGCGTGAGTTTTCTTCCTCTCATGCCAGCTGAGTGCACTTATCTTGTTAAAGGCCCTGTCACACTGCCCAGCGGATGCAAAATGTTTGTAAAAAGGACACAGCGGACGAGAAAAATGTTCCATCCG
>BHFT01064406.1:0-29495 GCA_004320025.1 Laticauda laticaudata | reverse complement strand
CAATAGAGAATTCTATGCTATTCTGGGGAAAAAAAAAAAAAAGCTCTTCCGAGGAGAGGAGAGGGCAACCAATGATCCTCTGGGCAATGATGTTCACCCTCTGGAGTGCCATCCTATCTGCCACTGTGCAATTGGCAAACCACAGAGAGGTACAGTATTTAATAACTGGTTGTAAGGTGTCCTAGTAAAGAAAAATTCTAGCATGCAGACCCAACTGATGAATGCATTTTGCTAAGAAGAATGCTGCTGGGTGAATTAAGGCAATGGAGTATCGTGTTTCTTAGAAAGGTAACCTGCTCAGAAGCAAATGTTTTGGCTGGCTATTTGCACAGGCAATGTTTTGGGAAAGGCAACAAACTCCCTGCTCCAACCTCTCTCTCTCTTTTCACCAGCTTACCTTCCTCGACGTAGTCTATGGTGGCTAAACGTTGGATCCGGCTACAGAGCACGCTGCTCTGAGCGACTTAAAACCGACCGACGACTAGTCTGCACCCGTGACGCCGGCACCACCCGAGGCTTAGGTCGCGGGACCGTCACACGTTTAGCTCAATACAGTATTCGATTAGACTACTCATCAGTTCGGCCTGAAAAGAGAGACGCAGGTCCAGTTAATTCAGGCAGTCCTCAACTTACGACCACAACTGAGCCCAACATTTATGCTGCTAAGTGAGACATCGGTTATGCGGGTTTTGTCCCATTTTATGACTTTTCTCACCAGAAGTTGTTCATCGAGTCACTGTAGATCTTAAATTAGTAACTGTCATAAATACGAGTAAGTTGTTAAGTTGTTATTAATTTGTTATTAAGCCCCTAAATGTTGATCAGGTGGCCCTACTGCAATGGTCATAAGTCTGAAAAATGGTCCCAAGTCACTGTAACTGTGAAGAACAGTCATCACATTTTTCCAGTGCCTCTGCAACTTTGAACAGTCACTAAACGAACTGTTGTAAGTTGAGGACTGCCTCTTTATTCTAGCACTATGTGGGAGAACAGGGAAGAAAAATGGAATGCCAGAAAGGAAAAAAAAAGAATACAGGCAGTCCTCGAATTACGACCACAACGGAGCCCAGAAAATAGATTTAATTGTAACGTAAATTGTTATGTGACACCCATTAAAGTTTAACTCTCTCACCCAGCAGACACATACTTGCTTAGAGTAAACCTTGAGCAACTTGTTCACTTGCTGGCCTTCATTTTCCCCATCGAATTCCAACCACAGGATATGTTCCTCCTCGCTTGGGAACGTGTGGTCCCAGGATAATTCCTGGAAGCGCAGGCCCAGCAAAACATCCTGCAAGGAAGGCAGAAAAGGTTTATCTGGGAGGCGAAACAACGGAAGGGCCTTTTGTCAACTTTGTCCCATCCAGGATCTGGGCCCTTATAGCCTTCTGAATTTAAAAGAAAACTCTTACAGGTAGTCCTCGACTTACGACCACAAGTAAGCCCACAATTTCGATTCTTAAGCAAGACATTTGTTCAGGGGTTGCTCTCTCCCGAGAAACCTTCTCGAAATATCGAGGGCGACGGAATTCTTTCAAGTTTTGTAAGAGTTTCTAGCATCTCATCCTGGGTACCCCCCTTTTTTTAACTATTACCATCTGGCAGACGGTACAGGATATTAAAAAGAAGCACAAATTGGCTGAAAAACAGCTTCTATTCCAAAGCAATAACTTATATATTGAATTCTACTGTCTAGTGCAATATGAATGCAATATCAGGTGCTTTCAATTCAACTGTATAGAATGTGAAGGATGTGTGTTTGTGTTTTATTTTTACTTATAATGTGTACTGAAGATGACATTTAATTTCTTTGTATAAGGTACAATGACAATAAACTAAAAAAAATTGGTTCTTAAGCGAGACATTTCTTCACTGAGTTTTGCCCCGTTTTACAACCTCTCTTGCCACAGTTGTTAAGTGAATCACTGCAGTTGTTAACTCAGTAACAGGGTCATTAAGTGAATGTGCAGAAATGAGTAGACTGACAATGTCAATTAGAGAACAGGAAGAAAAAGATTATTACAAGATTTTGAATTTATTTTATGAATGGTTAGAAGAGTAAGAAACGGAAACAAGTGATAATAGTAATAATATATTACAATTAATTGACTTAGACTGAGCAAGAGAATGAATATAATTTAGTAAGGATGAAATATATTTTTGAAAGATAATTACAATATTAATGATGATAATTGACCAATATGACCAATGCAAGATAAAATATTGATTAGAATGGTTATATATATATAAACAAGTAAGAAATGTATTATATTTCTATGTGCACAGGATATATGTACACAACCGACACACTACTGAACTGAAAGTTGGTTTTATTTGTTTGTTTTTGTTGTAAAAAAAATTTTTTTTTTCAAAAAAAAAAAGTGAACCTGGCTTCCCCACTTGACTGTCAGATCTGTGTATCTGTCATTTCTTCAATGGAAGAAGAAAAAAAAAAGGGGGGGTAGACTGATTAAGAAATCCTTCTTGATGTAACCTGAATATATTTAATTTTATATCGAATTTGTATAACCTACACATGATACAATGGAGGGAGGAAACCCAGATGGCCGGAACCTATCACCTCTGAGAGGCACAGCCAGGAGATGAGAAGACCATAAAAATTCCACAGTGAGATGTGTCCTGGGAAACTCTGGAAAAGATCATTCTAAAAAGGGAGTGGGGGGAATTAACATGTTGGCTCTTTGTCTTACGAAATACACATCAAGATACAAACTGTTGTAAGTTGAGAACTACCTGTGTTTTGGATGGTCTGAATTTTGATTACGTGAACATGGGGATGCCACATTGGTCATAAGTATGGAAAATGGTCCTAAGTTGCTTTTTTCAGGGCTGTTGTAACTTCGGTCACTAAATGAACGGTTCTAAGTTGAGGATCCCCCTGTACTGAATAAGTGAGAGCAATCAACCAGTGGACTAGAAGTTGCCTTTCAGAAGTTGTGGGAGCTTCATCCCTGGAGGCTTTTAAGAAGAGGCTGGGCTGCCCTCTGTCAGAAATGGCGTAGGGTCTCCTGCTTGGGCAGGGAGTTAGACTAGATTAGGCGTCTGCAATCTGTGGCTCTGGAGCCACATGCTACTCTTTCAGTCCTCTGCTGTTGCTCCCTGTTGGCTGATCCTACCACTGGTTGGCCCCTCCCCATCACTCCTCACCTGGCCTGAGAAGGTAAGGGTGATGGCAGGGGATGGAGACTCACTCCATATTCCAGAGCAGGAGAACTGGGTGGGACTGAGTGACGTTGAGTTGGCTACGCCCACCAAGTCACACCGGTTGTTAAATTATCGGCTCCCGGTGTTTTCTTTTCTGTGGGAAATGGGTCCAAATGGCACTATGAGTGTTTAAGGTTGCAGATCCCTGGAGTAGATGACCTATAAGATCCCTTCTAACTCAATCTGTAATCTGTCAGAAATGGTGTAGGGGCTCCTGCTTGGGCAAGGGGTTCGACTAGATGACCTACAAGGTCCCTTCCAACTCTGTTCTTCCAATCTAATAACAGGCCATCTCATCCAACTTGCAAGTTGAATCCATAAAAAGGGTGAAGAATCCCCAAACAGCTCAGCCCATGCACACACCGCCATCCCCGGTTTACCTTCTCCTTGCTGTCCATAATATAGACGCCCTCCAGGCTAATGGCCACCGTCACGGCTTTGCGTCCGGTCCGATGCAGCAAACCTTGAACTGGCTTGTCTATTTCCCCAAAGAAGAAGGCACAGCTGCAGAAAGAGAAAGAGAGAGAGAGAGAGACAAGGTGGACAAGAGTGTGGTTAGGATCTATTATCATATGTGATGGAAATGTATAAAAGTAGAAAAATACTGGTGGAAAATAAGGGTTTGGATAGAAGAGATGGTTAACCAGAAAGCAGAGTTGTGACCAGAAACATTCTTACTGGGAATTGTTAATGAGAAATACAGTAAAGGAACAATATATTTAATGATATATATAATAACAGCTGTGAGATTGGTGTATATCCAAAACTGGAAGAATTAAGATACCCCTACAGAAAGTGAAATAATAAGGAAAATATTAGTCTGTGCAGAGATGGACAGACTAACTTTAGAAATCAAAGATAAGGGTGAGACAGAATATTATGAAGTCTGGAGTAAAATACATTAATGGCTAGAGTCAAGGAAAAAGAGAGAAAAGGTTGACACTTTATAGGAATGAAACTTAAAGTTTTGTAAACCAAAGAGAATGGAATATAATAGACAAATACAAGATGATATGAACGCAGGAGTATAAAAGACGGTTGTAAATGTGTATATAATTGTAGATAAATGTAAATAGAAATAATATTCAGCTAGCACTATACTAATAACAAAAGGGGAAAAAGAAAATTAACTGTTATGTGTATCTCTGTAATATAGCTTGTATGGCCAAAATGATGGCCAAGAAAGTCTCACTGTGTTCAATTGTTTTTAATGTTTATTCAATAAAATTAATTTTGTTGAAAAAAAGTGTGTGGTTTGTGATTCGTGATCGAATGACGCCTTGCCAGAATTCTCCTGGGCTTCATGGCTCCACGTCCCACCCAAACCTACCCGTAGTAAGGAAGCTCGTGGCACTTTTGCAGGTAGCCATGGTACAACCTGAGCAGAGTGGCATGTTCTTTGCAAGCCCCTGCCTCCGGGACCTCGCGAAAGGCCCGCAGGAGACCCAGCTCGCCGATGGGCCTGCGGGAACCGGCCCGCTTCCGAAGGCTGGCAAAGAGCTTGTGGCCTCCGTGGCAAAGGTGGGAGGGCAAGAAGCAGTCCAGCTTCTCCCTAGGAAGGAAGGAACAACAAAAAGAAAAGGAAAACGGAAGCTCCCACTCAGTCAGCGGTTCCCAGGCCTTGTTCTTCTCCCTGCTTTCAAAACAGAATTGATAAGAGGGAGTCCTCGATTTAACGGCCACAATGGGGCCCAAAATCTCTGTTGTTGAGAAATGTGTTAAGTGAGTTTTGCCCCGTTTTGAGACCTTTCTTGCCTCAGTTGTTAGGTGAACCACTGCAGTTGTTTAAGTTAGCAACCTGGTTAAGTGAATCTGGCTTCCCCATTGACCTTGCCTGATAGAAGGTCACAAAAACAGATTGCATGATCTTGGGACACAGCAACAGTCATAAATGTGAACTAGTGGCCAAGCATCTGAATTTTGATCAGGTGACTATGGGCATGCTGGAAAGGTCGTAAGTATGAAAAACGGTCTTAAGTCCCTTTTTTCAGCGCTGTTGGAACTTTGAACTGTCACTAAATGAACTGTCATAAGTTGAGAATTACATGTACCAAAGCAGTGTGAGGTTCCTGAGAAATAAAACCATGTAGGTTTTATTACTTGTGGTCCGTTTCTGCTTTATTGTTTTACCCGTCAACCGGCCCACTTGGGTGATAAATCAGGGGTCCCCAAACTTGGACTTCAACTCCCAGAATTCCTCAGTTGAAGAATTCTGGGAGTTGAAGTCCACAAGTCTTAAAGTTCCCAAGTTTGGAGACCTCTGCCATAAATGAAGACTCCTGGGATAATTCTTTTGCCGAAGAGTTACAGGTATCCTCGACTTACAACCACAATGGGAGCCCGAATATTTTGTTGCCAAATGAGAGACATTTGTTAAGTGAGTTTTGTCCCCATATTTCAACCTTCCTCAACATCATTGTTAAAATTGAATCCCTGCAGTTCTTACGTTAGTAACCCGGTTGTTAAGTGAATCTATTTCCCACATTGACTTGGCTCATCAGAAGGTTGCAAAAGGGGATCAAATGACCTTGGGACGTAAGTAACCACCGTCATAAATACAAGTCAGTTGCCTGAATTTTGATCATGGGGAAGCTGGAAAGGCCACGATTGTGAAAAACAGCCGTAAGTCCCCTTTTTCTAGTGCTGTTGTAACCGAACAGTCACTAAATGAATGGTTGCAAGTCAAGGACTATCTCTACAAGTTTTTCACAATTATATCTTAATTTTTCACCAATCTTACTCTCCCTCTGCCTTGAAGAAACCTTCCCAGCATTAGCCTTGAGAAACAACACAGAATTCAGGGGTTGTTTGTGTCCCACCTACTTCAGGAAGGAAGCCGTGTGCTGCTCTGGGTTGTAGGGGCCCAAGTTGATTCGGCAAACCAGCGCTCCTAACGCGTCACAATCAGCCCGGTCACATGGATACCGCCCTTCCAGAATGTTGTACTTGGCCTCTTCGTACAAGAGCCGCAGAACGTCTTCATCCTGAATCTGGAGAAAAACATCAAGCCCAGGTGAAGACAGGTAGTCCTCAACTTACAACAGTTCGTTTAGCGACCATGCAAAGTTACAATGGCACTGAAAAAATATGACTTACAACTGTTTTTCAGACTTACTGACATGCCCTTGTTGGAGTCTGATTCTGAGGAAGAGATTGAGCAGCTGACAGGGAGTGGGAGTGGGGATCTGGTGGCTGTGGTCCTTTGACCCCTTCCCGTGTCAGGCCGACCCGTAAGTCTCCTTCTGGGTCCGGGTGGGGGAGAAGTAGGATGGGCACACAGGGAGGAAAGGAAAAAGGAGCAACGTGGCTTACTGAAGAGGAAGGGGCCCTGATCCCTTTCATTAGTTGCAGCTGGGAGAACAGGATATAAGAGGGGCGTTTGCACATAGCACCTTGCTGGAAGCAAAATGTGCATTATCTTTGTTGAGGCTTATCTGGGTTTTGGTGTCCTCCCAACTGTGGGTGCTGCATTATCTTTTGGAAATCTGCACTTTATCATCCTGGCCTTTCATGTTAATTACTTCAGGGTGGTTTTTGTTGTTTTTTTTAATTTCTAATTATCTTTACTTTGGGTTCTGACTGCATTTCTTCCCTTCATAGACTGTTTTTGGAAGAGTCTGACCTTGAGCCGAGGAAAATTGGACATTGGGGCCCAAGTTGTAGGCATTAAAGGGAATTTCTTCTCCTTTTGTGACTTTTGTTATTTTTGTGTCACACCCCGGATCATCACACATACTTAAGATAATTGCAGTGTCCCAGGGTCATGTAATCCCCTTTTGCAACTTCCTTAACAAGCAAAGTCAACCAGATTCACTGAACAACCAGGTTACTAACTTATCAACTGCAATGTTTCACTTAAAGGTGGCAAGAAAGGTTGGGAAAAAAAGGGGGGGAAATTCACTTAACAAATTTCTTGCTTAACGATAGAAATTTTGGGCTCGATTGGGGTTGTATGTTGAGGAGTACCTGTACCTGGGAGGGGACAAGAAAACTCCAGAGCAGCAGTGAGAAGTTAAATAAAAAGATATCGCAAATGAGAATGTCAATCCATTTCCATATTATTGCCAAGGAAATTATATGGACATAAAGACAGGACATAAAGACAGCATTCAATCTGAAGTGAACTGTGTATCACAGCTTAATGTATCAATTAATCCCTTTTCTGCATTCTTGTGCTACAAATAATCATTGTCAGGGTTCCAACATACACCCCCATTCAAATCATAAGTCTCTAGCCACATCTCTCAGAGTAAAAAAGATTAGGAGTTGACATGTCGGCGTTTCCAGTTGCGGCCAACACTAAGACACATCATCATTTCCTGTGACTCTTGACCCTGGTCTTCCTACTTTATGCCCTGGATGTATATTCTCCAATGAGACACATCCATAGGCAAGAGTCATCAATCATGCTCTCCAGTAATAATGTTGCGTGCCAACAGCTTCATCTGTCAAGACGATTATCTGAGGTATTTAAGGAATGCATTGCTTTTCCCCACTCCCTTTCTGCTGGCAACTAAAAAGACCTATGGAGTGTTTTTTAGTTGACAGTCGTGAAATTTAGGTTTTTAACGATTCCATAATGGCAGAAAGATTGCAAGTCAATCTAAAATTATACAACTCTGCCAACCCCTGAGTTTTCTTTACCCTGTCACGCACCCGACCCCGCATCCCCCCAAAAACAAGGAAAAATCACAATGATTTGGGTAGAAAATCCCCAATTTTTGAAATAACCAAAATCCCCACACTTCTTAGGGTTTAAAAGAAAAAAGAAAAAAAGACTTCCAAGAGCAAAAAAAATGAAGCTCTATTGAGCAAGGATTAAACAATATTTGGGTGTCTGAAGTGTTGAAACTTTTTGCTGTGGTTCTAACTGGCAACTATTCAACCCATGGGGTGGGTATAACAATAAGGACTGGAGGGCCACATCCTGCCCTAAACCCATAAATGGATTTTGCAAGCATGAGCTGGACTCTCTTTGAACTTACCTGCAGCTCCTTCCTTCTCAAAAAAAAGATATTTCTGCGGAATTGAAGCGACGGTTCGTCTGCGAGAAAGTCAGAGAAGAAAAACAGGACAGGCTATGATTTAAAACATCCCCTCCTCCCAGATCATTCACAACCCTGATGCGGCCCTCAATGAAACTGAGTGACACCCCTCTTGTAGATGCAGAACTGGAATAAAAGAACAGCTCTCTTTTTTTTTTTTAGGATTAGAGAACGGACTTTTGTACGTATCCCATTTGCCCCGGGGAGCTGCAAAGCACCTTCCACGATCTCATCCACAGAGCAGCCGGTGAAACGGAAGAGCAGCTCTTGCCACTGCCGGCAGATCTTATAGGGCTGGTGTTTGGGTTTCAGCTGAACCTCTGAAAGACAGAAACAGAGGTGCGGATTCAGCCGATGGGGGTTGATTAACAACACGCTTCCGCTGAGTCCCAAAATGACCTTGCAAAGCAAAACTAGTCCTGGTGCACAATGGCTGAAACATGAGCCAGCTGTGCGCGCCAGCCGCCAAAAAGGCTAACACAATCCTTGGTTGCATTAACAAAGGCATAGAATCAAAATCACATGAAATATTATTAGTGCTTTATAAAGCCTTAGTAAGGCCATATCTGGAAGACTGCACTCAGTTTTGGTCCACCACATTATACATATTAAAAAATGAGACTTTAGAAAAAGTGCAGAGAAGAGCAGCTAAGATAATTAAAGGCCTTAAGTATATAAATATATGAAGAATGGTTCATATATAAATATATGATATTTATATATTATATTAAGAATATTTATATATTCTTCATATATAAATATATGAAGAATGGTTGCAGGATTTGGGTATGGCTAGACTAGAGCAGGAGTCGCCAAACTTTTGGACCTCAGGGACCACCAAGCTCATAATTTTAGATCCCAGGGACCACTAACCGATTCTGTGGGCATGGCCTAATTTGTGGGTGTGGCTTGGTGGTCATGTGACTAGCTGGGTGTGGCTTGTATGTAAATATTATAGTTATATAAATATTGAATTTTTTTATTTAAAAAAGAGCAACTTTTACCCAAAATCAGGCAAAGCAGGCAGATTGAGTTGCTCGCAGAATCATTCAGTCTAGATAGATAGACGGTAGCCTATCGAGTCAGAGAGTTTAAACGAACGACACTCAGACGTGACAATTTGCTTGCAAGGAAACCTTCAGTCCTAAGGGAGGTTCCGCTATGCTGAGGCGAAGATCTAAGGACTAGCTAGAAAGCAAGAAATCCAACCATTTCCTGCTTCCTAACTAATCTAAATCTCCTGGCACAGCAACAGCTGATGATGGTCAGAAAAAGGAAAAATAGCAATTTAGTAGGCAAGTTTACCGGGTAAGAAGTGAGTGGGTGGGGAGGGTTCCCGCGGGCCATGTGGGCGGAGCAGCCTTGTGTTTCTACCCAACCTGGATTAATTGCTTTGTGGGGGGTGTTCTGGGGGTGAGATTTCTCTGCGGCTCACCAAAATTTTCTCACAGCCCACTCCACCAGTTGGCGACCGCTGGTCTAGAGAAAGAAAGGACTAGGGGTGACATGCATTGTCATAAAGAAAATGGAGTCAAGCTATTCTCCAAAGCACTTTGAAGGCAGAACAAAAAGCAACGGATGGAAACTCATCAAAGAGAGAAGCAACCTGGAATTCAGGAGAAATTTCCTAACAATGAGGACAATTAATCAGTGGGACAGCTTGCCACCAGAAGTTGTGGGTGGAACAGCTTGCCACCAGTGCTTCAACACTGGAGTTTTTAATGAATAGACTGGACAGTGATTTGTCTAAAATCGGATAGGGCAAGGGTCTTCAAACTTGGCCAGTTTAAGACTTGTGGACTTCAACTCCCAGAATTCCTAAGCTAACATGACTGGAGGAGGAGGAATTCTGGAGGTTGAAGTCCACAAATCTTAAAGCTGTCAAGATTGAAGACCCCTGATCTATCACCTATTTATCATCTTTCTCTCTCTTTCTCTCTCTCTGTTACCTATCAATCAATCAATCATCTATATATCTATGTATCATCTATCACAAGGGTCTTCAAACTTGGCAAGTTTAAGACTTGTGGACTTCAACTCCTAGAATTCCCGAGTTCACATGACTGGAGGTGGAGGAATTCTGGGAGTTGAAGGCCACAAGTCTTAAAGCTGTCAAGGTTGAAGACCCCTGCTATAGGGTCTTCTGCTTGAGCAGAGAGTTGGACTAGAAGACCTCCAAGGTCCCTTCCAGCTCTATTCTGATTGATTGACTGATTGAAATCCAAACGAATAATTAATGGCAAACATGCTGAGTCAGCAAAATAAAGGACCAAGGTTACCCCAATCCGAGTTTAGCACACTGCATTTACAGCCTCGAGGTTTGCACCTGGCATAGTGAAGAGGGTTATGTGAGCACAGAGCCAAGGAAGTCTACAGAGAGGGCAAAACCGTTCGGCTTTAGTTTGGCTGCCTGGCAACTGCTTGCCCTTCACATCTCTGCCCTCTCAACCAGTAAGGCCGAAGCGCAACCCAGGCCTCTTTGGGCAGGGTGGGGAAAGAGTGTGGAGTCTTACCAAGAAAGGGGGAGATGAGCCACAAGGAGAAGATCTCCAGGGCACATTCGGGCAGCTTCAGCACATCCAACACCATGCGGTGCAACTCGTGAGCAGTGACGGAGGGTAGGTTGTCCATCGTTAGACGCACCACAGTGTCATCCACAAGATAAACCAGGACATCCTGGGCTAAAGTGGAGAGAAAGGAAGAGTAGTAATAACACTGACTTATATACCACTTCACAGAGCTTTACAGCCCTCTCTAAGCAACTTACAGAGTCAGGCTCTTGCCCCCAACAATCGGGGTCCTCATTTAACCAAACTCGGGAGGACAGAAGGCTGAGTCAACCTTGAGCTGGTCAGGATCAAACCGTTGGCAGTGTGCAGAGTTAGCCTGCAGTACTGCATTCTGATCATAAGGAAGGGAAAAGGGAGGAAAATAGCAATAGCACTTAGACTTATATACCATTTCACAGTGCCTTTCCAGCCCTCTCTGAGCAGTTTAGTCAGCCTCTTGCCCCCAACAATCTGGGTCCTCGTTTTACCCACCTCGGAAGGACAGAAGGCTGAGTCAACCTTGAGCCTGGTGAGATTTGAACTGGCAAATTGTAGGGAGCAGAAGTAGCCTGCAGTACACACTGAGGCATTCTAACCATGCCTCATACGAAGAACAGTTGCGCTATTCACACAGCACACAACCCGATGACTGAAACAATTTGATTTTCTACAATCCCACAATTCCTTAAACAAAAAATAAATCAATCTATCCCCAAAAATGAACTAATAAAGCTTCTCATATTATGTAAATGCTGGGTCTTTCACAGTGCCAGTAGTGAAGTGTTGTGTAGAACCAGGTTGGCAAAGACAGAAGCAAAACTCAATTACTAAAAAAAATTAAGAACACAGACAATCCTGAACAGGATTGACACCCCTTTGGTGAATGTCACTTACTAAAATCAATATGTTTATGACTTTACAGCATTTTTCATTTAAATGATTAACATTACAGTCAGTATGAATCATCCTGTGCCTGACATGTGGTTTTTCTTTCCCTACTCCTTGAAGATAGGAGAGAAAGGGAGTACAAGAGGGTTAGCAGGCTCACAATGCAGAATAAACATTGAAAGGCAGGCGTTGGCACCAGCATCTTCAAACCCAATATACAAACAGCCCAGTGTATTCCAAATTGTGTGCCTGCTGACTCTCTTTTAATCCCATCCTCTCCAATCTCTTCCTCTCAAAGAAAGGGGTGTTTACCAGAGGTGGTATTCAGAAGGTTCTGACCAGTTCTGGAGAAATATTCTGATGGTCACTCAGACTCAATAGGACTCTTATAAATGGGGCATAGTGTGACTGTGGGGTGTGACCGTGGGGTCCCACATCAATCCGTAGATCACATCGTGACCGGCTGTAAACTGAGGGCATCTACCGGTCCAGTATCTGATTAATTTAATATCAATGATGCCGTGCTTCAATGGTTAGATGGCCTAAACCAGGCCCATGCCCATGCCCATGCCCAGCGGGGAAAAGTTGCAATACGTCACGGGACAAACTGTGACGACGCGAGTTGGACACCCCTGACCTAGACATTGGCTTCTGAATGTAGATCTTTTTAACATGTACATTTTATTGTGCTTTACTAATCTAAGTAAAACGGTAATATATTTTGCTCATCCCTGTATGATACAGTAAATAATTTAGGAACATGTTGATTTTCACTCATATATCCTTTAGGAGGGGGGAGGCAGGGGGCATTTTCCTTTCACTCACCACGAGGACCGGTGGAAGAGACGCTGCTTCGCTGAGAGCCTTGGTCTCCACCGGGGGGGACCATAAGTTTGTCCCCCTCCATCTATAACCCAAAAGATAAGAAAAACAAATTGCATGCTTGACAACAGATTAAACATACGGAAATATTCATTTCTAAGCCTAGCCAAACTGTTAAAATGAAAATTAACTTATTAGGACATTATTAGGACATAATTATTAGGACTTATTAGGTCTTAATAGGTCAATTTAGCATAAAAACCTACGCAACATGCTATGACAAGGGCTGGATTTCCCCAATTGCAACGACTTGCAACAGTTCATTTATTGACCAGACAATTGAACAGGACACAACAGGGTTGAAAAAAGTGACTTATGACCATTTTTCACATGACTGTTGCAAATGTTGTCCCCGAAAATGGGCTCTTTGCTTGGTGTCGAAGCCGATAAGTCACTGGACACAAGGTGTGGTACAAAGTTATGCTTTTATTTTGGTACCAAGATGTAAGGACCCTGGCTCAAAAGCTAACCAAGGGCCTGAATGAGAACCTTAGAGCAATTTTTAGAGTCAAATGGTGGTTGCATTCAACCACTGCTTTTCCTCTAATAATGCATGCATAACTGATAACATTGGTTATTTGGATCTCAGCCCTCTACATAGCTAAATGTTGCATCATCTGTGTTTCACCTTGCAAATTGTCCCAGTTTTATGTGGTTTGGGGGGTTTTTCTTATAAGCAAGCTATTCTTGTTTAATATCCTGGCTAGAGGTTTAAGGTGTTAACTTCTGCCTTGCTAAGGATCTGCAGTTCCAACCCCTTTCCTATTGCAGAGCAACTCAAGGTAGCACCCCCACTCTCCACGACACCCCCCCCCTTTCCACAGAGGAAAGCAAAAGGAGTTTTAAATCTTTATCTTAGGTAGCACCCCCCACTCCCCTGTGACCCCCCTCCTTCTGTAGAGAAGGAGAAGACAGGAAGGAGCCAGGCTGCTCAAGGCAAAGAAATGAAGGCAAGAGAAAATGTTTTTATCAGAATTCATATTCCTCACTCTCATGCCCATTCCATCCACACCTGGGTCCTATCTGCACATACGACCCTTCCTCTGATCCCCAGGGCCTCCTCTATACATACATGCCATCATCTGATCCCTCACAAGCATCCCTGGGGTCACCTGACTTATATTCAGATATTTGGCAATTGAGTCATATTTACGACGGTTGCAGTGTCCCAGGGTCACCCTTTTTGCGAACTTCCGACAATGAAAGTCCAGATTCACTTAACAACCGGGTTCCTAACTTATCAACTGCAGTGATTCCATTAACATCTGTGGCCAGAAAAGTCATAAAATGAGGCAAAACTCACTTAACGACTGTCTTGCTCAGCCACAGAAATTTTAGGCTCAATTGTGGTTGTTAAGTCAAAGACTACCTTCATTAACAGCAAGAGAATAACCATGATGTAGCAAACCTAAGAGGGGGCGGTCGAAGGCAAGGCAAACTACCTACCTGGGATTAAGGAAACTATTTCCCACCTATATTGGAATCAAATAAAAAAAAGACTGAATGGTAATAAAGGTCTCCTCCTAAGAAAACAGGAGAGTGAAACCAGATGGAAGAAAAACCCTTCCAAGACTGAGGATGTTACATAGTGAGGTCATGAAATGTCTGCAAGAAAACTACTAAAAAGACCCCTCCTCCTCTTCCTCTCCTCCTTTTCTTCCTCCCCCTTCTCTTTTTCTTCTTCCTCCTTCTCCTCCTCCTCCTCTCCACTTCTAGCACTGATATCACCTAGTTGGATCATGAAACGTGCAAGAAAATTACCAAACTCAGAAGTCACCAAGGACACCCCCCTCCTCCTCCTCCTCCTCCTCTCTGCAAACACTTCTCCCTTCTAGCATTGATGATGTTCCCTTGTTGGGTCATGAAATGTCTGCAAGAAAACCTCCAAGCTCAGAGGTTCCTCCTCCTCTTCCTCTTTTCCTGTTCTTCCTTCCTCTTCCTCCTCCCTTCGAGCACTGATGATATTCCCTAGTTGGGTCATGAAACGTCTGCAAACCGCCCCCCCCGCCCCCCAAGCTCAGGAGCCACCAAGAGACCCCAGGAACAAAATCCCAAACTTTTCCTACCTCCTCCGCGCTTCCTTGTTGAGCTTTTTCTGAAGTTGCGCTAGGACCCCACCCTATCCAACACGACGTCACCCCTTTCCGGTTAAATCATTGGCTGTGTTCCTTGCTCTCCCACCCACCCCCCTTCTATACCCAATGAGGACATTTTGGCCGGTTTTAAGACGAGCTGACTTCAACTCCCAGAATTCCTGAGCCAGCACGGCTGGCTGAGGAATTCTGGGAGCTGAAGTCCACAAGTCTTAAAGTGGCCAAGGTTGGAGATAACAATTTTTTTGTTATTTTGAAGAACTACCCGCCTCCACCCCTCTCCGGCGCCCTGAGAATGAACGCGGGCGGGCCACTTTGCTTTACTGCCCCCTCCCCGCCCACGGAGCTATATTGACGTCATCGGAAGACTGGGAAGGGCCGGTCCACCCAAGCACAAAAACTGCGAAAGCCGATGCGAGTGAGTGCGCATGCGCTCATCTGGGCCCTCTCCTTCCTTGCATTCCAAGGCGTGTTCCGGGGAAGCCGCTGGGCGACTTTAACGACTTGCGGACTTCAACTCCCAGAATTCCTCAGCCGGCAGGTTGCTGTTAATGGCCCGTCTCCAGCAAGGCTGAGGAATTCTGGGAGTTGAAGTCCGCAAGTCGTTAAAGTCGCCCAGGTTGGAGACCCAAAAGGGAAAAAGATGCTCTCGGGGATGGTGCGTTGCGAATGAGCGGCTTGAGTGCCCGCCTTTCTGCTCGGCTTTTGCTTCTTCCCGGGGGATCGGTGTCCTGAAGGTACGTTGATCTCGAGCCACGATTGCCTGCATTCCCGCAACACGTTAAACCCACTGGCTGAATTGCCCCTTTTCCTGCAGGGGAATCAATCAATCTGAAGAGTTTGGAAGGGACCTTTTGAGATCTTCTAGTCCAACCCCTTGCTCAAGCAGGAAACCCGATACCATTTCAGACAGGTGACTGTCCAGTCTCTTTTTAAAATCCTCCTCCGTTGTCAGTTGGTGATCCCAACCTGGTTTATGCACACAGTCCTCCAAGAAACAAAAGATAACAGCTCTTCTTTAAAAAACAAAAACCTAGCCTTTTATCTGATCCACCAAACTGGATTCACAAAACAACCTGAACCATGAAAGCTTTTGGGGTGATCTCGATTGTGCAGAGCCAGAGAGAGAGAGAGAGAGAGAGAGAGGAAATGGCTGGGCTTTCAGAGTTCAGTTTAGGGTTTATTTATTAATGAATGGTTTGCAACCAAGACTAAAAGGAGGAAACTTTTGAGAATGCATGTGCGTCTTCTTCATTTAATGACCCCATAATCCCTTGCAGGGTGGACTCTGGGCAAACAAATGGAGCTAGCAGAGTGTTTGAATGGCCGGATGCCCTTCCTGTCACTAATGCGGAGCTTGTTCAGCAGATATATTCTCAGTGTGCCTAGAGAGAAAAATATCTGGCATAGAGCAGGGGTGGCCAAACTCGTAATTTCAAATCCCACGGACCATTCATATCAATTTTGACTGACCATGGCTTGCTGACGTTGGTGGGAAAGTCGGTCCCATATTCTAGTGTTGAGTTCCCACACTGCCTGGATTAATTGCTTTAGGGTGGGTGTGCTTTCAGGGGGGGACATTTCTCTGCAGACCACCAAAATTTTCTCCCAGACCATCAATGATCCACAGCCCACAGGGTTGCCAACCTTTTGGACCTCAGGGACCCCCAAACTAACAATTTTAGATCCCAGGGACTATTAACTGGTTTTGTGGGTGTGGCCTAATTTGTGGGTGTGGCTTGGTGGTCATGTGACTGGCTGGGCATGGCTTGAATGTAAATATTATAAATATTTATATCAATATTGAATTTTTTATAAAAAAGTGACTTTTACCCAAAATCAGGCAAAGCAGGCAGACAGACTGAGTTGCTCACAGAATCATTCAGTGATCTATCTATCTGCCATCGGCTAGCTCAGTCTGTCACATAAAATTTGCTTGCTGTGAGTCTGCACTGAATAACAGAACCTTCAGTCCTAAGGGAGGTTCGGCTGTGCTTAAAAGCAGAACCGAAGATCTAGCGAGAAAACAAGAAATCCAACCATTTCCTGCTTCCTAGCTAATCTAAATCTCCCGGCACAGCACAGCAGATGATGGTCAGAAAAAGGAAAAATAGCAATTTAGCAGGCAAGTTTACCGGGTAAGAAGTGAGTGGGTGGGGAGGTTTCCCGCGGGTCATGTGGGTGGCGCAGCCTTGTGTTTCTGCTCAGCCTGGATTAATTGCTTTGCGGGGGTGTTCTGGGGGTGAGATTTCTCTGCAGCCCATCAAAATTTTCTCATGGCCTACCAGTTGACCACCACTGCCGTAGAGGATATAACTCACAGCCTTCTGATTGTGAGGTGAGAGCTGCACCTCTGGGCCACTGCACCACTCTTGTGCCTGTTTTTATAGTGACCTAGTGAAATGTACAGGTAATCCTCGACAACTGTGGCTGTTCCATCACTGGAGCTTTTTAAAAATAGACTGGACAGCCAGTAAGTGGTTGGAATACAAGACCTCTCAGATCTCTTCCAGCCTTATGGTTCTATGTCGTGTTCCTTCCAAGCTTGAACCTGTCTCTGTGCTTTGTTTCCCGCAGGATTCTGAGGTGCATCTGGAAGATAAAATCATGTCCAAAAGAAAATGTCTGTTTACTGAGAAGACCAGGCGCAACTATCCTGATTTTCGCAAAGGTAGAGATGACTATGAAGCTGAATGTTTGGTCTGCAAACCTGGCACCTTTGTGTCAGTCGCACATAAAGGTCCTGGGGACCTGGAGTACCACATGTCCTCTGATAAACACAAGAAAGCACTCAAAGCATATAAGCGCAACAAAGCAATAACACGGGACCGTTGGTGTGCGAAAACAGACTTTTTTGTGGATCCAGACAGTGAAACAGAGGATGCTGTTACTGCAAGTGAGAGCAATTTGGCATTCCATACTGTCAAGAATCACAACACTGACAAATTGGAGGATGATCAATCTGACTTGCTGAGAAAGTTATTTTCTGAGGCAGACCTAGCTCAGAAATTTTCCAACGTTCAAACCAAAAGAGAAGGTATTGAACATTGTGTACTTGCTCCACATATAGACATGGTTGACCTGGAAGAACACGACATCCCTTTTTGTGGGGTGGCCATAGATGACAGCAGCCATAGGGCCGTGAAAATGGTCCCTGTACTCATCCAGTATTACGACTACAGGAACGGCGGCTTGAAGACCAAACTCCTAGACCTTCAGGAAATGCCTACTGAGACAGATGTTTCAGATTCTCTTGTCAAAGCTCTTAAGAAACACAGATTGCTTCAGAAGTGCGTGGCATTCGCGGGGGACAACTGCAACACCATGTTTGGTGAACTTCGGCAAGACAAAGAGGCAAGGACTGTGTTCTCCCAGCTGAAGAAATCCCTCCAGAGGGAGACGTTGATCGGGGTGTACTGCCCTGCCCACATTTTGCACAACTGCATCCACCACGGAGCAGACACCCTCGAGGTGGACGTTGAGAACATCATCCTAAAGATCTACCAGTACTTTCACATCTACGCGGTGCGGACGGAATCCCTGCAAGAATACTGCGAGTTTGTGGAGGTGGAGTACAAGCGGCTGCTCTCCCACAGCAAGACTCGATGGCTGTCCTTGTTCCCCGGCATCACGAAGTTGCTCCAGATGCACTCGGCCCTGAAGTCCTTCTTCTTGGGCCAGAGCAACCCACCCGCCGTGCTCAAGAGCTTCTTTGAGCACAAGTTCAGCGAGCTCTACCTTTGGCACATGCACTCGCTGATGAACGCCTTCCATTTGCACATCGAAGAGATGGAGCGGGAAAATAACTCCCTCGTGGAGGTAATGAAGTCGCTGGNGCTGGACTCTGTGCACACCATCCTGCTGGACCGAAGAGCCCAGAACTTCATGTCCCTGACGGTGAAGGGGATGCTTGCAGACAAGCACAAGGAGGGGCTGGAGGAGGGATGCGACGCCTTCTCCGATGCGGTGCGTCGCCTGTACAGTCATTGCATAGACTACCTGGAGATGTGGATGTCATCTCTGCAAGAGTTTTCTTGCTTCGCGTGGATGGCCCTGAATGACACACCCAGCTGGAGTGACGTGGAAGCATGTATCACTTATTTGATTGAGAAAGGCGTAGAGATTGATGACATCAGGTGTTTTGACCAGTTCAACAACCTGAAAAAATTTGTGGAAGCTTCCAGCGACGAAGAAGAGTTCCAGCATCTGCTTTCACATCAAAAATGGACTAAATACTTCCTAAAGGCCAAAGCCATTGAATGCTATTCAGAACTGTTAAAAATTGCACAGTTCTTCTTCGCAATTCCCTCCCACAGTGTAAATATGGAATGGAGCGCTTCTTTTCATTGACACAACGGAAAGGACATTCTTGAATGGCCTTTCATTTAATTTTAAAAATAACCGTTGGAAACATTTTTGTGCATGCTTTGTTCTGAAGAGAAATGCACATGCACACCACAGGAAAAGGCTATGTGTCTTTTGGGGTGTACCATCTGTACACAGTGGAGTTTTAAGGCAGTGGCCCCCATCCTTTTGGGCACTAGGAACTGGTTTCGTGGAGAATGGTTTTACCGTGGAACGGAGGGGGCATGATTCCACATGCAGCCTGCCACTGCATGGATGGGGCTTCACTTGTTTGCACAGACCAGTTTCTGGCATGCCACAGACCAGTGTAGGTCCAGAGACCAGGGATTGGGGATCTCTGCTTTAGAGTATCATCTATAATTAGAAGTACCAGTGATGGTTGTTCTGTTTTTGTCATTAGTTGTGGCCTTTAACCCCTCATCACTGATTCAGAAATCTTTTCATTGAACCAGGTTTGGGATTGACAGCAAAACTGAAGGGAAAACCCTTTTTCCAAGTTATTTTTACTTTTGAAGGCAGTTTTGTGATGTCATGAAGTTGGCAGACTCACAGTGTAGCACAGAGCAAGATGTCCTGCAATCTGGGATTTTCTACCTGAGCTCTGCTATAAAGGTTTAATAACATATAAAAAGCAGCACTCTTTTAGAAGTTGAGATTTCAATCCATTTCCAAGCTTAATAGCCAACCCTCTTTCACTGCTTAATAGCTGGACTGATGGATAAAAAAGCCATTTTTTAAGAAGTTATTTTACCAGTTAGTGCTTCTTTGAAAAAAATACGTTGAAGGGGCTTTAAGGCAAAAAACCCTAATATTCTCCCCCCCTCTCTTTTTGCCCATGGAGAAATTTGGCAAAAGCAACAGCTACATCTGGTTTAGAAAGTCAGCTTCTGGTTGAAGAACTAAATAATGTGCCAGAAGTTATAGAAGACTTCTCATTCAAAGAACATTTGAGCAACTAAACTGAGAAGACAAAATAGAAGCTATGGATGAACCACCAAGGCGCTGATCTCTTTAGAAATCCATCAAACCCAGAGAGAAGATTCCCAGTGCCGTATGATGGACCCTGCATTATTAATGAAGAATCTCTTTAATAAAATTAAACCATGGTACTCAACCATAGTATCAGGCCTGTGCTCAAGCAGTTCTGCGGTGCAGGAACAATTTTGCTGCTTGGAAGCTAGCAGAGGTCATTTAAACAGTAGAAAAATGGTAAGAAATGTAACTTTCCAAAAAGGAAAAAAGTAGGCATGGTTTATATTTTTTTTAAGTGGCCCTTTATTCACTAAATTAGTGTAAATACAGGCAATCCTCGACTTACGACAATGAAGCCCAAAATTTCTGTTGTTAAGCCAGACTTCATTAAGTGAGTTTTGCCCCATTTTATAACCTTTCTTACTACCGTTGTTAAGAGAATCACGATGATTGTTAAGTTAGTAACAAGTTTGTTAAATTTATCTGGCTTCCCCATTGACTTTGCTTATCAAAAGGTTGCAAAAGGGGATCACATGACCCTGGGACATTGCAACAGTCATAAACAAGAACCAGTTGCCAAGTGTCTGAATTTTGATCATACGATCATGGAGATGCTGCAAAGGTTGTAACTGAAAAATGGTCATGTCACTTTTTTTCAGTGCGGTTGTAACTTTGAACAGTCACTAAATGAACTGCTGTAAGTTGAGGACTATCTGTATAGATTTAAATAAATAAGCACATTAACAAAATAATTTGCAATTAAATGTTTGAATTTGAGGTGTTCAAGTCCCCATTTCTTGCTTCTCTACAGATATTCATATTCATAAATACTAAAATCTGTGAAATGTAGAGATGTATGTTTCTAATTTAAAATAGCAAAATTGAAATTAATGCCTTGATTTAAATCATCCAAAGGTTTAGAATGATTTCCCACAAACCCTTCATAAGAGAAAATTAATATTCAGAAACCTAGAAGAGAGAAAGGAAAAAGTAGCTTTGGTGTAAGGTGGGAAAAATTAAGAGGCAAATATATTTTTAAAATGAAATTATAACAATGGTCGTCAACAGTTAATTGAGGCTATATTACATGCTTGGAGAAAATCACAAATGGAATGTTTGCTGATTACAATACTTCATTTATTATGAACTTTATAGCAAAACAAAATTGCTTCATATATTGTGTATTGGACCCATTAACCACAACCAGCAGGCTATGGCTAGCTGTACATGATAAGAATTGAATTCAGCATATTTTGAAGTCACCAAACTCCAAAAGCCCATCAGTGAAAAGTTAATTTCAGGTGATAACTATAATCCATCTTGACAAAATGTATACTACTCACTTCTTAATAATACAGAAAAATGTGAGGTAGACAGATGTAGCTGTAACTGGCTGCCAAACCCCATTATCATCTCGTCCTCAACAGAGCGACTAGCTCTTCTGGAGAGAAGGATGTAGTGGTGGAGCCCAGGATTCTGCCCTAGACCCAGGATTCTTCAACGTCTTGACAACAATTTAGAATGATAGAAAGGGAACTCATCAAATTTTCAGATGACACTAGGCTGTTAGGAATAGTCAGCACTTTAGAAGACAGGCTCAAGATTCAGAGAGAAGTTGAAAGACTTGAACACTGGCCCCTAGCTAACAAAATGCAGTCCAGTAGCAAGAAAAATAAGGTTTTACACCAACGCCAGAAAAAACCAAACACACAGGTATAGAACAGGCAACACCTAACTAAGCAGTAGAAACTGCGAGAGGGACCTTGGAGTCCTAGCGGACAAACACTTAAATATGAGCCAGCTGCCAAAAAAGCCGACGCAGTCCTAGGCTGCATCAACAGAGGGATGGTTCCAAGATCGCAAGATCTGCTAGTACTGCTTTGTACTGCTCTGGTCAAGCCACACTCGAAATATTGCATCCAGTCTTGGTTGCCACGATATAAAAAAAGATGTTGAGACTCTAGAAAGAGTGCAGAAAAGCGCTACAAAGATGATAAGGCATCGGGACTAAAACATGATGAAGAGCTGCAGGAACTGGGTATGTTTAGCCTATTGAAAAGAAGGACTAGGGGTGACACGATAGCAGCCTTCCAATATCTGAGGCGCTGTTACAAAGAAGAGGGAGTCAACCTATTCTCCTAAAACACCTGAAGGCAGGAGAAATAACAGATGGAAATTTGTCAAGAGATCCAACTTGGAACGAAGGAGGAATTTCCTGACAGAACAATTTAGCAGTGGGACAGGTTGCCTTCAGAAGTTGTGGGGGCTCCATCACTGGAGGTTTCCAAGAAGAGACTGGACAGCTGTTGATTTGTCTGGAATTTGTGTAGGTCTCTAGAAGACCTCCAAAAATGCCTTCCGATTCTGATATTCTGTATTCTATTCTGGCCATGGGAATTATACATTTGGAAGGCAGTGGGCCTGTTAAAGATTATTAATTTGTTAAGAGGCTGGTTAAGAAGCTTTTAAATACATCACTGTGTTTTAAACAGCCAGTGATGTAAAGGGTGGCTATTGTAGTTTCTTGTATGTTGTGTATGTACAATTTTCTTAACTCGATGATTGACTAAACCTATTTATATGACTGTATATAAAATAAACAGCAAACCATAAAAAGAGCTCTCAAGAGGAACACGAATCATATTTAACTTGTGAATGCAGCTAATCTGATTGGGTTAAATGTATTGTACAAGCAGGGAACAGATATCTATACCAAGTTTTATGGATGTTTATGATCACAAGATAGCTGATTTAGCTGGTTTGAGCCCTCACAATAAATACATTTGATCATTTCTGCTTAAGATGGACTTTTCTTTGTATGACCCGCAAATCAAAAGAAGGAGAGGAAGGAGAGAAGAGCAAGCTGAGAAACCAAAATGTTAAAATCCTTTACAGCAGATGTGTTCCCACATCAAAAGGATGAAGCCAGTGTGGGGAAAAAAAGCACATTTGTTTCCCTGAGCTGGAAGCTGCTTCAAGGCTGAACCAGAGGATGAATCACAGGCTCCTCAGGGGCCGCTGTGATGAGACCAGACCTGCTTCTGATGCTATTTGGGACTCAGATCCCGCCTGCCTGTGACACAGTCCAACAGGAAGTGGTATGTGATGAATGGAGACAATAAACTCTGTTCAACCCGACTGGTTTCTCCTGCTTGGCTTCAGGTAATGGTTGGATTCATACAATATCCTAACTTCCAAACCCAGTTTGCTGAAATGCAGCGGTTCTGTCCCCAGAACATGTCACACCCCAGGTAAATAACATATTGGCTTAAAGACAGGTAGTCCTTGACTTACAACAGTTCCCTTAAGAGAACTGTTTCCCAGTTAAAACAGCACTGGACAAAAGTGACATGACCATTTTTCACATGACCATTGCTGCATCCCTTGGTCACGTGATCAGAATTCAGAGGCTTGCCAACTGACTCATGCTTATGACAGTTGCAGTGTCCCAGGGTCATGTGATCCTTTCTTGTAACCTGACAAAGTCAATAAGGCAACCCGATTCACTTAACAACCATGTTACTAATAACTGCAATGGTTCACTTAAGAAACATGGCAAGAAAAGTCATAAAATGGGATAAAACTTACTTAACAAAATTTCTCGGTAGCATAAATGTGGCCTTGAGGTCGTAAGTTGAGGACTACCTGTCCTGGGAACTTGTTCCTACAATATACTGAACCCAAAATGGTGTCTTATTTTAAAGAGAAACACAGGAAGAGTTGGAAGAGACCATCTGTGCTGTCTAGTCAGTAAGACCACACTAGGAATACCGAATCCAGTTCTGGTCACCACAATACAAAACAGATGCATCATGTCTCTGGACCATGTGCAGAGAAGAGATGATAAGAGAGATTATAAGAAGCCTGGTATGCTTAGCCTAATGAAGAGAAGGCTCAGGGGTGACATGTTAGCCATCTTCCGATACTTGGAGGCTTTTCATAGGAAAGGAGGGCTGATTTATTTTCCAAAGCATCTGACGGATGAGTTACACAAGCCCTTCTCTCTTACAGTATTGTCCAACATTCATGATTCATGGGTTAAGTTCCTATAACACATCCAACCTGGTTCCTGTTACATAATTTTCTGGGTTTGCCTGATACAAACTGGGCTGAGCTGGTTGCACCTTTGCAAAATCATACACTCAACCCTAATGCTGGTTAAAACTGGGGAGGATTAGCCCGATCTGTGAATGCAGTTTTTTAGTTCTTGGACTAACCTAGGGAGCAAACCAGTAACTTGGTCTGAAGGGGAAATCCTGCTTCCATGAACATTTGGGCAGCCTTCTCCAACATCCTACCCGCTCCAGCTCTCTGTCACATCCCAATCGTCTTTATCGTCAGAGAGACATGCAAACAGAGAGACGTACAAACCGGCAGGTGAATTATGGTTCGTGTCACCAGCAGCAGAGATCAGGAATGCTGCCCCGTGCTCTGCACCCTCTGGGTGAGTCACCACAAGGTGCTCTGCAGAAGTGATGACTGGCATCTCTCAAGCCATACCTCAGCTATTGGCTTCACATTCCAAAATGGAGAGGAAGAGCAGCAGGAAGAAGACAATTATCTTTGCCACGTCTCTATCCCTTCCCTAAACGGAGTCTCACGAACTCTCCACTGTACACATCCCAAAGGTGCTTTTTCAAGAGGCAACTGGAATTTCTGGTTTTTCTTTGAAGACTTTTCTCGCTTCTCTTGCAAGAAGCTTTCAGCTCTTGACTTTTCATGCCAAAGGTTCATCGGAATAGAGAGGGAAGGGACCTTGGAGGTCTTCTAGTCCAGCCCCCTACTCAAGCAGGAGACTCCATACCCGTGATGGCGAACTTTTGGCACAGGAGCCACAGGTGGCACGCAGAGCCATTTGTGCCGACACGCAAGCCGCAGGCAAACTTAACCTCTCTGCACATGCGTACGCTTCACAGTTGATTTTCAGCTGGTTTGAGGCCTTTTTTGGCCTCCCAGAGGCTTGAAAAAAGCCTCTGCAGGCCGAATAATAGGCCTGTTTCTTCACTTCCTGTAATACCGGAAGTGATGAAATGGTCCTATTATTCGGCCTGCAAAGCCTGCAGAGGCTTTTTTCAAAAAAGTGCAGGCAAGGGGGCAGTGCAGGGAGGATTGCACTCATATACGCAGGGGGCATGGTGGGGAGGCACATTGCCTTCTGGGTGTTGGCATGTGAGCACGCGTGTGCCAGCACGCACACAATTTTTGGCAATGGAGCCCAAAAAGGTAAGCCACCACTGCCCTATACCATTCCAAATAAGTGGCTGTCCAATCTCTTCTTAAAAAACTTCCAGTGATAAGAGCACCCTCAGCTTCTTGGTGGCAAGCTGTTCCACTGGTTAATTGTTCCGTCAGGAAGTTTCTCCCTCAATTCCAGTTTGCTTCTCTCCTGCATTAGTTCCCATCCATTGTTTCTTCTCCTGCCTTCAGGTGCTTTGCAGAATAAATTGACCCCCCCCCTCTTCTTTGTGACAGCCCCTCAAATATGGAAGACTGTCAACGTGTCACTCCTGGTCCTTCTTTTCTCGAGACTCGGCATATCCAGTTCCTACAGCCGTTCTTCATAGATTTTTGTCTCCTGGCCCTTAAATCGTCTTCGTTGCTCTTCTTTGCACTTTCCCCAAAGTCTCATTATCTTGCTTTTCACTAAGTTCACAGGTTCTATGCAGATTTCCCAAAGCAACACGAGACTTTTTCACGCTTGTCTTAAGCATTAAACCAGAAGGCATAGATTTTTATTTTTTTTTTAATGTGTGAAGGCTTGGAAACTTTGAGAACTGCAAACTCAAAAGAGTTTTATGGTATTTCAGCAGAGAACCAAGTCTAGAAATTTGTAGCAGCTGCTGAGCCCCTCCGGTGGATCAGATTGGGAACAGCAACAAGGATCCTCAAGATGAAAGTGTTTGTAAACAATTGGACTTCACTTTGGAGCTTGCCCAGTAATGTCAATCACAGCTGCCCTGTAGTGGGCATGATTCCTTGTCCTTTCCAAAATGGGTGTCAGACCTGCCGCAGCCGGGTCCCTAGGAAAGAAAGACCCTCGACTCCATTTGGTTGAAGTGATACGTACTTTTGCTCAGAGTTATTGGTTGCAGCAGAAGCAGGCTAGAACTAAAGTTCCCATGCGAAAGGATAATCAGAACAGAGCTGGAAGGGACCTTGGAGGTCTTCTAGTCCAACCCCCCCACCCCTGCTCAAGCAGGGGACCCTATACCATTTCAGACAGGTGGCTGTCCAGTCTTAAAAACCTCCAGTGACAAAGCACCTACATCTTCTGAAGACAAGCTGTTCCAATGAATTGTCCTCTCAACCCATTGACTTTGCTTGTCAGAAGGTCGCAAAAGGGGATCACATGACCTCATGACACTGCAGCCCTCATAAAAGTCAGCTGTCAATCATCCAAATGTAAATCATGTGACCATGTGGATGCTACAATGGTTATAACTGAAAAACATTCATAAATCACTTTTTTCAGTGCCATTGTTAACTTTGAACAGTCACTAAATGAACTGTTGTAAATGGAGGACTACCTGTACATGGTTTCATGGAAAACCAAAGTCTAGGTTTAGTATGTTAAGCATGTTATAGAAACCCAGATATTTTGTGAAACACTTCATTGCTTGTAGAAATTTCCCCATTATTTATCATTCTAATTTTGGATGGGGTAGCGATATAACACACACACACACACAGACACACACACACACACACACACATTGGCTGGGTGGTGTTTCTCCCCAATTGTAGCTTACTGCATGTGCAAATACAGCCATCCTATTTTGTTAATATAAACCTATCCGGTTCCTGTGAATACAGTAGAAGGTCACATCCCACTACAGCCTTAAAACACTTTTTGTTAATCAGAGCAGCCAACATTAATTGTGGCTTAGCCAAACATAAATTTAATCAGGGTAGGCAGAAATGTGCCAGCATGTGGGAAACTAATAAATTCAAAGGAATATAACACAGGTGCCTTTTGTAATTATTGTTTTTATTGCAACAACCCCCTAGATAAAAGTCAACAGATGGCCAAACAGAGTATGAAAACGGAAGTCAGTTTGCTTTAAACAGGAAAAAAAGCACTTTTTTCCAAACAGAAATTCAGAGAGGATAGAAACCAGCAATCAGCCAAATGCATTTCTCTTGACGTTGGACAAAAGAGGAGCAAGTACCCCCCCCAAACAGAACACAAATTTCAAGATCCAGAGGAAACAGAATGAAAAGACCCACCCGCTCCTCAAATATACAGTAAGTTGCATTCTGCCTTACAGAACACCTTGGGCACCTTCCTTCCCTCAAACTGAGCCTTGTTCCAAAGGTTGAGCTACAAACACTGTAATTCTCAGACCAGATTGAGGATTGTGAGATAAAATTCTTTCTTTTTCCCCCCTTGAAAATCACACAGAAGCAGGAAGAAATCAACAACTGAGGATTAAAACTCATGGCCAAATGAGCCTGGGGGAAAAATGTAAGTAGGGAGAATGGATCCCTTACGGCAACTCTGCGGCATGCCAGGAACAAACTCAACATCTGGATATAAAGTAGCTTGGTACAGTCTGACACCCCAACCTCTGTAAGACTAAACCCAGGAATGAAATCTGACACTAAGGAAATATACACAGGGAGTTGGAGATAGAGGTAGACAGCAAGTAACCCCTGAAGGCAGAATCAAGGATGCTGGCCTTTTAGTCACCTTGCCCCAAAGTGGTCTGGTCCCCTTTCTACCCCAAGAACAAAATGGGGATCAGCCCTGTTCCAAGTTCTCAGCTGCCCGTACTGCGGAGTAGGAGGTAGGGGCATTCGACAGCTGACGGCCGAAGAAGGATGTTGTACGTCGAGGTTTCACCCTCTTGATCTCTTTCCCTGGAGCAAGGAAGAAGCACACACACACACACATATAAGTAGAGATACAGCAATAGCACATGGCCCCTAACTACCTGGGTCCTCATTTTACTGACCTCAGAAGGACGGAAGGCTGAGTCAATCTTGAGCCGGTCAAAATCGAACTGCTGGCAGTGAGCAGAGTCAGTCTGCAATATTTCCTTCTAACCACTGCGCCATCATGCATATAGCACAGGAATAAGCAATAGCACTTAAGACCTATATACCACTTCACGATGCTTTACAGCTTCAGTGCTTTCCAGCCTTCTCTAAGCCGTTTGCAGAATCAGCCTCTTGCCCCCAATCAGTGTCTGGGTTTACACATCACAGCCTAACCAAGGTTTGTTGAACATGTATCGGTTGATACGCAAAACTGGCAACTATAATTTACAAATCCTATTGGCAGATATCACACAATCTCCAAATAAAATTTTTAGCCTTGTGAGCACATTGGGATTTTTGACAGCCTATTACAAATTTGGTTTCCATTTTTTTTTAAACTCTTACAGACACAAAAAAAATATTGCTAATCAATTTCCTCCAGCATCATCTTCTTGGACACAAATATTATGAATCTTTTACTGTTTTACAGCCCCACATAAGGCTATACAAAAGCATGGCTGGCTCAGGAATTCTGGGAGTTGAGCTCCATAAGTCATAAAAGGGCCAGAGTTCCCTACCTTTGCTCTATGTCTTTCAGCTTTCTGATACCATACCTCACTTTTATTATGTTTTTTAAATGAATAGCCTGCATTTTCAACGAAGCCTTGAACATTTCATTTGTATTTTTCATGAATACCTTCAGGTTCCATGACTAATGCAGGAAATTCTGACTATGCTTAAAACTAGAAATGTTGCTTTTCAACACCTCAGTCTTTTATTCCTAGTCACCAGACTAGATACGAACAAGTAGATAGCTGCACCATTTCTCACGAACAGGAAAGAGCTTTCTTTCTCTCTATGCTTCTTGTGTCCCATATTAGGTAACTGGACGTAATGTGTCCTAAAGAAAATTCTATCTGAGCCGACTTGATTAATGCATTTTGCTAAGAAGAATGTGTTGGATGAATGAAGAACAGATGCAACTGAGTATCATGTTTTAGAAAGCACCATTTCTCACAAATAGGAAAGATTCAGATTTAAGAGAACTGGAAGGGATCTTGTAGGTCATCTAGTCCAACCCCCTGCCCAAGCAGGAGACCCTACACCATTCCTGACAGAGGGCAGTTCAGTCTCTTCTTGAAAGCTTCCAGGGATGAAGCTCCCACAACTTCCAGAGGCAACATCCATTCCGCCGGTTAATTGTTCTCACTATCAGAAAGTTTCTCCTTATTTCCAGTCTGAATCTCTCCTTGTTCAGTTTCCATCTATGATTCCTTGTCTGGCCTCGGAAAATAGCTTGACCCCTTCCTCCTCTCTGTGGCAGCCCCTCAAATATTGGAAGACTGCAATTCTCTTTGTTTCTTATCTCCCACACAGTTAGGTTTTTTTTTTAGTTTACTTTATTGTCACAGCACCTCGTACAACAAAATCAAACACCATCTTCAGTGCACATCATGACCATGAAAATAAACCCAAACACACATCCTTCACCCTCC